>APFE031036522.1:87879-107281 GCA_000404065.3 Pinus taeda | reverse complement strand
ACCTATTTATAAAATATTATATTAAACAATCAGATTCAAGATTAAAATGGTCATGAATCAAACCAAAAGAAATTGATTATTACAAATTAATTAATTCATTATTATCAAATTTAATATGTGATTTTAATTTGAAATTCTTTCCCTAATAATAAATATGAGTACTTTCATCCCGATTGGGGTGTGAGTCGGTGGTTGGGAAATCATTTAATGGAAGGTACCTCTGAGTACTGTACCACCACCCCCCACACACTCGAGGCGATGGGTGCGGTGGCCCTTTGCATGATTGCATGCAGGAAAGGTGGGAAAGTTGGCAGCGAGGGTTATGGTTGTGAAGGCATAAACAGGAGAAGAGGGAGATAGTTGGGTGTTGTAGTTTGGTTTGATCGTGGATGGGGAGGCTGGTGCACAGGATGGGTTTTGCGACACCATCCAGAGAACCAAGCAATTCATCGAACTACAGGAGTTCACGGGTATGTATTCTAGTATCTCTCATCCCTCACAATGTTGACTTGTTTTGTTTTCGTTGGAGGGAGACCGGGGGGATTATGGGTGAAAACTGTGAAATTGAAAAGCGATGGAAGAATTGGAGGTGGAGACTGGTGGTTTTTGCATGGTCTTGCGTCTGTATCTTACATTCACTTGGTATTGTTTCTTGATCCAAAATAGATCCATAAAGAATGATTAACAGAGCCATGGTTGTACCAGGTCAGGACAGACTTCAAAGAATTTAAAACAGCGATCAAAAACACCTATAAACCTATGGCAGTGGCAGCCAGTGTGGAATGACGAAGACCTCAGTCAAAGTGCGTTAACCGACGCCCATGGAGACTACGCAAAAGGCGAAATTAGACTATGGGAGGCCCAGATCAGGAAACAGAGGGAGTTTTTGATGCACTAATCGCGAATCGCTGGGTGAAAACCCTCAAAATGGAGGAGCCCCAAGCACTCGATCACGTGGGAGCCGGGAAAACCGTGGGACAAAAGGCTAAGTGCTAAAGGTGGGACCTGCTCCAAAACTGGCGGTATTGATCGAGGGCATCCATGGGCGGTAAGCAGTTTTGATGAAAAAGGAGCGATTCCACTCAACACCTGATGCGTGGCAAGCGGAGGAGAGAGAAAACCGCCGCTCATTGTGTGTTAACGGTCGAGCTAGTCAACTGTGCAGGATGAGCAAATGGCGTCGAAACTAGGGGCTCCAGATCTAACAATTGAGATCGCACCTGATGGAGAAGACAGAATTGACGGAGGGTTAAGCCGCAATTTAGAATAACTTGAGGTCCACTTTAATGCCAAGGTGAAGGAAGACTCATTCCACAATGTAACTGAAGAATTGAACCGACGAAGCAGGCTGGCGCAGTTCGTAGGAGGACAAGTGGCCATCCCTGAGAGCCTGATGATGGCGCCAAAACAGGGAACTCCAAGCGCAGCTGCAAGCAGGTGATCTAACGGAAGCGAACCGCCATGAGCTCGAATGGCTTTAAAACCATGTACAGACCAGACAGAGGGCAAGGAGAGTCGGGAATTGAAATATGGAACACCGAAGACAGAAGACAGAGAAGAGAAGAACTAGTAAGGCAAAAAGAAAAAAGAGGACAGAGGCCCGAGCTGACTAAAGGCAGTGTCGAGCACCAGAGAGCTTGAGAGACTCAAGCCATCCCTAAGAGGATTTTTCAGGCTAAAGAGGTCAAAGAGCTGGCAAGGAAAAGAGTCTGTGTACTCTAGTGGTTTGGGGAATCCAAGAACCACCATGTCAAGCCAATCTGTTTCAGGAGACTCATATTAAGCTCCTTCATTGTAATTCTCTACTTCAAGACACAATAAAAAGAAGGCCACCACTGAAGTTGGACCGGAGATGTAGCCCTGGAGGATAGGGTGAACTCCTTATTAATTTCTTGTGTTCTTGTATTTTCTCACTGTATTTCTTTGTTGTTTTCCATTTTTAAGTGTGTATGTATTTGCAATCTGATCGATCTGTTGCTTAAATAACTTAGACACACCAGCACATGAGTCTGTAATACCTCCAATTAATAATTCTTAACTGAGGTCACTCATTGGGTGATTCTCAGATCAAGTGGTATCAGAGCTTTAGGTTGTAGGGTTAGACAAGCTTGTGTTGGTTTAGCTGTCGAATGCTCGCTAGATCAAAGCTCGAATTAGGAGAAGGAGAGTTGGTCGAAACTGATCCTGAAATTGGGAGAGTCCATCCTCTGAAGACAATGTCAGAGGAAGGTTCTGTGGGGCCAGACCCTCAATTCATAGAAACTTTCCTAGCTATAAAGTCCATGGTAGAAGAAATGTATAGGGACTTTAGAAAGCATAAGGATGAAGGTTCATCAGGTTCTAAACAAGATAAAGAAGAAGAAGAATCTTATAACTGTGACCACTCAAAGGGAAAAAGGAAAGAGGAAAACTTTCTCACACCTCTTAATAGCCCTGTGCATCATAAGAAAGCATATTTGATCAAGCTAGATGTTAAATTTGACTTGTCTATATATGATGGAGAGTTAAATGCTGAAAAGTTAGACAATTGGATTAGACAAATTGATGTGTATTGCAAAGTGCAGAACATCGATTCAAACAAGAGCAAAATTCAGCTAACAAGCCTACGCCTAGGAGGCACTGCCTTGGTTTGGTGGGAAGGTAGAACCCAAGCTGATATGAAAAGACATGGTAAAACTATCTATGTCTGGAGTGACTTTGTTTCTGCAATGAAGAAGCAGTTCTATCCATTAGCCTACATGGAACAAGCCATGATGAGTTGGAAAATTTTTCGGCAGTTGAAAGGGCAAAGTGTGCAAGGGTACACTCAAGAATTTAGAAAAAGAGCATTGATTTTAGGGATCTCATTAGACTCACCAGAGACTCTTTTGAAGTACATTGGTGGTCTACATAGCTACATGAGGCATACCATCCTCATGTTTAATCCCACTAGTATAGATGAGGTATCTGTACAAGCTATTCATCTAGAAGCTGGAGGAAAGAATGGAAATCCAGAAGTTGGGGGACCATCCCAACCCACTGCAAGTAAGATCAAGGAGAAAAGAAAGCAGAAGTGGAAAGCAAGGAAGGCTAACACTGCACAGAAAGGCAAAGCTTCATGCAATCATTGTAAAAAGAATGGGCATGATGATGAGCACTGTTGGATTCTGCATCTAGGGCTGAGACCTAAGAAGTCTGAGGGCAAGAAGAAGAAGACTGATGCAACTATTCTGAAAGATTTTGGGTCAAACTCGGGAGATGAGATAATCATTGCAGCCACAAGTATAAAAGGTAAGAATTCTGAAGCATCTACTAGTAATTCTGCTCAAACTATTATTGATGAAGAACATGAGAGAAGAAGACATGAGCTTTTCCATATTCGAGTTATTTCCAAACATCAGAAGATTGATACTTTGTTTGATAGTGGATCACAAATAAATTTGATTTCTAAAGAAATTGTAAATAAATTGGGATTAGCAACTACACCTCACAAGAAACCCTACCCATTAGGATGGTTGAATAATAAAGCACAATTACAAGTGACTAGACAGTCCAAACTCAAGTTTTCTTTTGGGTCAACATTTGTAGATGAGGTTGAGTTAGACATAATTCCTCTGGATATATGTGGAATTATTTTACGGAGTCCTTACTTATATGATAGAGAGGCTATTTTATATAGAGCTGAGAACAAGTATGTACTTGTTAAAGATGGATTCGAATACTTTGTAAGAGCTCACAAACTCAAGAATAATTATACTCTCATAAACTTAGGGCAAATGAAAAGAATGATAAATTCATGTAAACAATTCTTATTAATGGTTGTAAAAGAAAAAAACCTGATAAAACCAATGTATTTGAGGGTTGTAATGCTAAGCAGCAATCTTATATAGAAAAGATTGTTTCAGAGTATGATGTTCTGTTTCAGGAACCTAAAGGTCTGCCACCCAAAAAGGAAATAGTACATGATATTGTTTTGCAGCAAGATGCTCCATTGCCTAACATTGGAATGTACAGGTTGTCTGCTTTAGAGAATGTTGAAATCAAAAAGTAGGTGCAAGAGTTGCTCGAGAAAGGGTTTATCTAGCCTAGCACATCACCATGTGGATCACCAATCGTTTTGGTGAGAAATAAAGATGGCTCATGGAGAATGTGCATTGACTACCGAGCACTAAATAAGATAACAATAAAAAATCGTTATCCCCTTTCTCACATAAATGATCTTTTAGATCAATTAAAGGAAGTTGTTTATTTCACCAAGCTGGACTTGCACTGTGGATACCATCAGGTTAGAGTTGCAGAGCAAGATGCATGGAAGATTGCTTTCAAAACAATGAGTGGCTTGTTATGCCTTTTGGCCTAACCAATGCCCCTGCTAATTTCATGAGATTAATGAATGATATACTCAGGTCTTTTCTTGATGATTTTGTTATTGTATATCTAGATGACATTCTGATTTTTAGTAAAATGTGTGAGGAACACTTAAAGCATGTTAAGCAGACATTAGATGTTTTGAAAAGAGAAAAACTTTATGTTAAACTCTCAAAATGTGAATTTGGCAAAACATCTCTAAATTATTTAGGTCATATAGTAGGGGGTGGTGAATTGAAAATAGATCCGTCTAAAGTGGCAGTCATTGTAAATTGGCCTAAACCCAAGTCTGCTACATAAGTGAAAAGCTTCTTAGGAGCAACACAATATTGGAGGAAGTTCATCTCTAACTTTTCCTCAATTGCAGCTCCCTTACATACTTTGACAGGATTGAACAAGGTGTTTTGGGGAGGCAAACATCAGAAAGCCTTCGACACCTTGAAAGAAAAGATTAATACAGCACCTGTATTAGCATTGCCTGATCTACAAAGACCATTTGAGATCCAAACAGATGTCGGTGACTATGCCATGGGAGTAGTGTTAACACAGCATGGCAAACCCATATGTTATCATTCTGAGACTTTTAATTCTACAATAGTTAACTATCCTACGTATGATAAAGAATTGTATGCATTAGTTCCGAGTGTGAAAAAATGGAGACATTATTTAATGGGAAAAGAGACAATAATACATACTGATCATCAACCACTTCAATATCTACACTCCCAAACTAAGTTGCAACAATCAAGACATTACAAGTGGATGGGTTTTCTACAACAGTTTCATTTGGTCATAAGATATAAAAAGGGCATACATAACAAAGTTGTAGACATGTTGTCTAGACCCATTATAAATGCATCTACTATACTTAAGCATAATTATGTACTACATGAAAGCTACATTGAACAATATGCTCGAGATATAGATTTTAAAGATGTATATGCAACTTTGAGTCAAGGAAAAAGAGTAGAAGAATTGGATTATCATGTAAAGGGCCGAGTCTTATATCACTGTGGGAAACTATACATTCCACAAACTAAGAGAGTAAAGATAGTTAGAGAAGCACACACCTCTCTGATATCAGGTCACTTTGGGGTAAGTAAAACAGTTGCATAGCTGCAAAGATTTTGTTATTGGCCGAAAATGATTGAGACAGTTTCTAGATATGTAAGAGGGTGTACTATGCGTGCTAAAAGCAAGCCCAACAATAGAAAACTAGGCCTGTGCACTCCATTGCCAGTTCCTTCTCACCCTTGCGAAAGTGTTTCCATGGATTTTTTTGGGGGACTGCCTAAGTATAGAAAAGGTCATGATTATCTGTATGTAGTTGTGGACAGGTTCAACAAAATGTGCATTTTGATACCTTGTAATAAACAGATTACAGTTGAACAAACTGCAAAATTGTTCTTTGAACATGTATGGGTTCATTTTGGATTACCCACTTCTATTGTATTTGATCGAGACACCCGATTCGTGGGGAAGTTTTAGTCAAGTCTGTGGGAGATGATGGACACCGAACTGAAGAAAAGCACAGCTTTTCATCCACAAACTGATGGCCAGACAGAAGTAGTTAACAAGACAGTGATCCAGTTACTTAGAGGATATTGCAGCAAACATCCTAAGCTTTGGGATGAACATTTGTGTTATGTGCAACATGCTTACAACAAAGCAAAACACTCTTCTACACAAAGATCTCCTTTTGAGACCTGTTATGGTTTCACACCAAGGTCTCCTTTGGATTTTGTCTTTTGTAAAGATACCACAGTTGATGGACACAATGATGTTGATAAGGCAACTAGGTTCATTGAACAGATTCGGGAGATCCACCAAACAGTACAAGAACAACTAGAAAAGAGCCAAGCCAAATACAAGGCTATGCATGACAAGCATCAGATGGAGCATAGTTTCCAAGTTGGTGACTAGGTATGGCTGTATATCAGCAAGGACAGGATGCAAGGTGAAGGTAAAAAGCTAAAGCCTATCAGGTATGGACCTTTTAGGATACTTGAGAAGATTGGTGAAAATGTTTTTCGCCTTGATCTACCAACTTACATGCACATTTACTCAGTTGTAAATGTAGATTGCTTGAGATTGTTTGAGCCTTCAATGATTGAGGATCCTAAAGAGCAAAGTCAATTGTCTTCTATTGATGACCTACTACCTGAATATCTGAATGAATTGCAGGGAGACACAGTCTTGGATAGGAAGGTGAGGACAACATGTAGAGGAGATGTTGAGTACCTTAGAATTGGACTCAAAGGTTCGAAGCCAAGTAGTGCAAAGTGGACTGAGATTGGGCAAGTGAGATAGTAGTACCCTCACTTAGTCGATGCTTGAAAGAAAACCAAATTTTGGTGGCCCAAAATCTTTTCAGTGGGAAGGTCGTGATCCGAATTGGATCTATAAAGAATGATTAACAGAGACATGGTTGTACCAGGTTGGGATAGACTTCAAAGAATTTAAAACAATGATCAAAAACACCTCTAAACTAGTGGCAGTGGCAGCCATCATGGAACGACGAGGACCTCGGTCGAAGCGCGCTGACTAAGGCCCATGGAGACTGCGCGAGAGGCGAAATTAGCCCCTAGGAGGCCCGGATCAGGAAACAGAGGGAGTTTTTGATGTGCTAATCGCACATCGCTGGGTGAAAACCCTCAAAATGGAGGAGCCCCGAGCACTCAGTCGCGTGGGAGCCAGGAAAACTGTGGGACAAAAGGCTGAGCGCTAAAGGCGCGACCCACTCCAAAACTGATGGTATTGATCGGGGGCATCCATGGGCGTTAAGTAGTTTTGATGAAAAAGGAGCGATTCCACTTAGTTCCCAATGCGTGGCAAGTGGATGAGAGAGAAAACGGCCACTCATCGTGTGCTAACAGTCGAGCTAGTCAACCGCACGGAACGAGCGAATGATGTCGGATCTAGGGGCTCCAGATCTAACGGTTAAGATCACGCCTGATGGAGAAGATGGAATTAATGGAGGGTTAAGCCGTGATTTAGAAGAAATTGAGGTGTGCTTTGACCGCCAAGGTGGCAAAAGACTCATTCCACGACATAATCGAAGAATTGAACCGACAAAGCAGGTTGGCGCAGTTCGCAGGAGGACAAGTGGCCATCCTTGAGAGCTTCATGATGGTGCTGAAACAGGGAACTCCAAGCGTAGTTGCAGGCAGACGATCCGATGGAGCCAGAAGAGGAAGTGCACCTCCATGAGCTTGAATGGCTTTAAAGCCATGTACAGACCAGATAGAGGGCAAGGAGAGTCGGGAACCGAAAGACGAAACACCGAAGACAGAAGACAGAGAAGAGAAGAACCAGTAAGGAAAAAAAATAAAAAGAGGACAAAGGCCCAAGCTAACCAAAGGCAGCATCGAGCACTAGAGAGATTGAGGGACTCAAGCCATCCCTGAGAGGATCTGTCAGACTAGAGATGTCAAAGAGCTAGCAAAGAAAAGAGTCCGTGTACTGTAGTGGTTTGGTGAATCCAAGAACCACCCTGCCAAGCCAATCTGTTTCAGGAGACTCATATTGAGCTCCTTCATTATAATTCTCTGCTTCAAGACACAATAAAAAGAAGGCCACCACTGAAGCTGGACCGAAGATGTATCCCTGGAGGATAGGGTGAACTCATTATTAATTTCTTGTGTTCTTGTATTTTCTTACTGTATTTCTCTGCTATTTTCCATTTTGAACTGTCTATGTATTTGCAATCTGATCGATTCGTTGCTTAAATAACCTAGACACACTAGCACATGAGTTTGTAACACCTCCAATTAATAATTCTTAACTGAGGTCACTCATTGGGTGATTATCAGATCATTTCCATTTCCCTTTGTTTTGAAATTTTGTTGTCTTGTATGGGAACCCTGGGAATTCTAGACAGAGGGCCAAGCAAAGATGCTTCTAGAGGTCCTACGAATATAGGTAGAGAGACAAGCTTGGGGGGGAGAGTGTGTCAATCCACCTGCAATTTAGGAGAAGGTTCCTATTGTAGATGCAAGTGTAGCCACTGGGTGGTAGATAGAAACCACAATAGAGAGGGAAAGGCTAAGAACTATGGGTGGGAAGTCTGGCAAGGGAACGGTAATGGCTATAATAGGTGGATAGGTGATGGCGGCATTATGGGGCTCAGGGATGAGGGGATGACTGGGTTGGGCTCTCTGATTGTGTCTTGGGCAGAGGGAAAAGGGTATGCATACCATGGCTATTTGAACGAAGGCATGTGATAGTGCTCACCAACTAGTAATTGGGGAATGGCAGCTAACTGGTCTGAGGCCAAGAGGAGGTGATTGTGGCAACAAGGTACCACTGAGGATGGTAGTGTGTCAGCCCCCTCTAGGGAATTAACCTATGACCATGAAGGCCCTTGAAATGTAATCGATGCGAAAGGGGACGAACAAGGCGGGGTGGGAACTTGTAATAATATCACCTGGGGGCGAGACTACTGTTATATCACGTTTAATTGTTTCTGGTTAATGAATTGTTGCAATGAACAGGACTGGGGTAGTGCAACCATGGCTCGTCTTGTGAAAAGTCGTGGTCGTGGAAGATGGGCCCAAGTGACCAGAAAGGAAATAGACTCAGGCACATCTCAGGAACGCAGAGGTAGGAAAATTGTGGAAAGACTTATCAGTGAGGCGGTAGAGGCATACTGTGAGGGCACAGATGAAGGTATTTGTAAAATTCTAGAGGAATGGGAAGAGGAAGTCAAATAGGAAAGCCAGACGGACACGGAAATGGAGGATTAGAGGACACTTGTCCCGGACCCTTGCAACACTAGAGGTGGGATCACCCAATGTTCGTTTGCTTATTGAATTCTTTTATCTAGACTTTTTTGGAGTGGAACAACTAGGGGATGGAGTAACCAAAGAAAATTGTGTTTCTGGAATACTAGATGCCAAGCAAGAAACTGTTGCTTATATCTTGTCCAATACTGAAATGATATCAAAAGATTCTCAATGGAAGCAACTTTCTAAGGCGGGGAATACATAATTTTTACATATGGCACCAGAAGATGAATTAGAAGGAGAAGTTCTATTCTTGCAAAATAGCTTGCTTGAAAATGCAAGGGAAAATCACTCTCATTCTGTTTGGACCCTTCACATCCATTCTTTTCTAGATCAGTGAATACATTGATTTAATATCTCTTTTTCTATTTGTTTTGATAATAATATTTTCATGAATACCTTTGCAGAGAATTTAATTCTCGTGGTGACAATGAATTTATCTGAAGAGCAGTAGGCATTGTGGAAGCAAAGATGTGATGCATAGCTGGTGACGATTACCTCAATCAGGCAAGAGAAGCTAAGAAGAAGGGTAGGAAATAGAGGGGGCATGAGGAGGCATAGGTTATCTTGGTTGCAGCCATAGAAGCAGTTGTAGCTTCTCCTAGGATTAGTTCATCCAGGAAGGATGGAATTGCAGATGCAATTTAAGAGCACAATCTGCGTCAAGTTAGCTTTCCTAGCAAGCATTCACACTTGGATGATTGGAATAACATGAAACCTACTTTTTCTAGCATATATTATACATCAAAGCCAATGAAAGTATCACTATAGAAACATTTGAAAGGGAACATTACTGTTGGACGCCCAAGCTCTTCTTCTCAAACAATTTGCAGGCTAAAGAGACAATGTCTCGGCCCCTTGTTGCAAAAGTTCCATCGAAAAGGCATTTTGATTGTTACCAGGTGTCATCTACCTCACCAAGAGAAGAATATCTTTTGTGCGATATTTGTAGATTGCCGAAATCTACTCGCTCAAAGAATATTTGTGTTTACAATTACTACAAAGTAATCTAGCTATTCCTTTCTCTATTTAATTTTAATATCTCTATTTACTGTAGTATTGTTATAGTGGATTATACTGGGTATCTTATAATTTCCATGTCAACATTATATTGCAAGTAGAAATTTACCAAGATTGATATGGTATTTTAAGGAATTTTGTTGGAGGATGATATTCTCAGCCATGTGAAGCTTTAAACTAGCAATACCAACTCCAAGGCATGAGGCGTCCAACTATAGCTAGCCATGGTATGCCTGGTTGTGGTGTGAAATGTGCTCTATGTAGTGGTTTGAGTGGTTCTTTTAAGAGGACTACTGATGGCCAATGGGTTCATGTATTTTGCGTTGAGGTAAAAATCTCTGATTGAATGGTGTTTGCTTCAGCAGAATGCAAGAATTTAATTATCCAAAATCTTATCGTTGATTTTATCTTTTGTGTTAGTGATTTGGTGAGGAGAAATATATTTTCTCCCTTACAGTGTCTTCATTTACTTTGTGAACCTGTAGTGGTTGTTGGAGAATATGTTCAGGAGGGGTCAAATGTAGCTTGTTGAAGGGATGGTATGTATAAATTGAGATACTGCTAAACTAACAATAACAGATATAAGTTTGAGCATGCTGAATTGTTTTGTTCTACTTGTTCTGTGCATGATTGTTGCATCTGGATTCTATCTAGTGGAATGTTGTTAGAGACCTATATTAGCATCTCATTGAATGATTTGGTCATTAACATATTGATGAAGGTGGATCTGTGCAATGTTAAAATTAACAATTGGTATGCTATGAAATTCAGGAAATACTTTTTAGGTAATGATATATGCTACCCTGCAGTATTTGTCATTGACAAGGTGCCTATTTTAAGGTTAGAATTTAGTGTATATGAAAGTTTGAAACTTATAATAACACTTGTTAGGTTAGTAGATTGTTCTATCCTTGGTAATTCTCACAGAATCTATATTTTGTTTCTGCACTAACTCATAGAAATATTTTGTGGCTTCACAGTGCATTTTTGGCCACCGCCAAAGCACTTTTCATCCCTTATGTGCACGAGGCTCTGGGTTTTACATGACTGTGATTACTCATGGTGGAAGGGTTCAACATAAAGCATATTTTGAAAAACATTGTGAAGGAAAAAGCTAAAGGTACATGTAACAACATATATATTCCAGTGAATTTCCAAAGTGTTAATTCAATATAATAATTTTCTTTCTTAACATGTCTCTATTGAATGCAATATGCAGGCCGAAGCATGACAATGTGAAGGAACTGAGGAGTTGAAGATAATAAAACAAATGTGGGTGAGCATATGTAGCAATCTTGTGCAAGCTTTTTTGCATTCTAAAATGATTTGTAGAAATCCCAGGGCATTTTCTTGCATACAATCTTGGAGGCTCTATGTATTCACATGTTAGCTCCTATATTTAAAGAATGTAATCCAGAATTTTGGTTTTCACATGGATTCATTTATGACCTACTTGCATATCCTTGTCATCATTCATTGTCAAATGGATTCATTCATGAGCTTCTTAGTTATCCTTGTTATTGCTTGCATTGTTCTTATGCCTAGACCCACTCTCATGATTCCCTCATTCCATGCCATCAGTACAAGTGACTTTCATTCTAGGCCCCCCTCAAGGTTGACTTGTTGTGTGTGGGCTTTATTTTGTCAAACTTTTGATGATTTCGAACATTATAGGGTGTTCTCTGTTACTAGCGTTAATCAAGTACTCCATCACATCATTAGACATTTGATATTGTTTCATCCATTGCTCTCGAGTCTCAACATCACAACACACACAACTGAAGTTTGCTTCAGTCAGATTATCCAGCACACAACCAAAGGTCATTGTAACCATACCTTATAGCCATGTAGCAGACAACATGAGACATTAGAAAGATAGTGAAATTGAATGAGGTTGAAGATTTAATAAATAAAATGTTGTTTGAACCAAATCCTTTGGTATGGTAGACCTTGTTGTCTTCTCGTATAATCCATTGAAATGTGGATTTAATGAAACAAGCAACAAAACATATTCTCAAGTTGGAACCACAAGATGCTCCGGCATATGTTATTTTGTCCAACATATATGTTGCAGCTGGTAGGTGGGATTTTCTCGCAAATGTGAGGAAAAAGATGAAAGAGAAAGCATTAAAAAAATAACCAAGAGTTAGCTGGATTGAGGTGAAAAGTAGGGTGCATAGTTTCACTTTCAAAGACAAAAGGCATCCACAAATAAATGTGATCTACGAGAAGCTGGAGGAATTAACCAAGTTGATGAAGGAGGAAAGATATGTGCCCAATACAAACTTTGTTTTGCACGGTGTAGAGGATGAGAAAAAAGAACAATTTTTATCCTATCATAGTGAGAAACTGGCAATTGTGTTTGGGATTATTAGTATTCCTAAGAGAATGCCTATTCAAATCATCAAGAATATTTGCATTTGTGGTGATTGTCATACTGCTTCCAAACTCATTTCTAGAATTGCAAGGTGAGAACTTATTATGAGGGATGTCAGTTGGTATCATCATTTGAGGATGGAATGTGTTCTTGTGGGGATTTTTGGCGATACTGAAACAAGATACAATTATATGTATGTGATTCCCTGTTACAAGGAAAAATGATTGATTCTTGATCTCTAGCATCTTGCATCGACAATGTATACTCCAAGCATTGGAAGATGATCAACATTAAATTAACGAAAAGATGATCCTTGACCTTGCTAGATTTAGGATCATAGTCCAACCAGTTTTTCTGAGAAGACACAAGGAATGTAAAATTGTATTTTCTTGGTAGTCTCGACATTGTTGTTGGCAAGTACAATTGATCTAGTTTCATGCCCCACTATTCTCTTGTATTTCTAGTATCTTGTTACCTGGAGCCGAAGGACACAATTACCATTGCAGAAGATAATTTTTCCCAACTTTTGTTTCTTTGCTTCTATTTGTCGAACACGAAAGCAAAGATCAACAAGATTTGTTGTATCTAGAAACAATCTTAGGGAAGGTATTTAGCTTTTGCAAGATTAGATACCTACTTGAAGAAAGATCACAAAATGGTGCTAGATGTTGGTGGGATGTAGGAAATGGATTGAGTTTTAGGAGAAGCCTTTTACACCCTTGTAAGATCACCAGGCTAGTCCAAGAATTTGTCCACCAGAAAGGGATCCTAAAAGTTGACCACTTTTACTATGTACAAAACATGTATTGATATATAGACCATTTCAGTGGCTGGAATGAGTGATGAATGCCAGTTTAAAGGTAACTTTCAATCTCCACCTTATTATTTGAGTATTAGATATTCTTGAGAAAAAATATCTAAGTATTATTACCTCTAATAAAGGAGTTGGAGAATTGACATTCAGCGAGAAAAACTTCACTTGTAAAAGTTTTTCATTATATATCTTATGTAAGTTATTCATATTATATCAAATTTTAGGATATGTATTGTAATATACCCAAATTTCCACTTTGCGGATGGCTCAAATTTAACACATTCGTTGATTCAACAGTTTATGGAGGGTACTATTTTTTGCTTGGACATTTTTGCAAAAGGAGCAAGATTAGTTGTTAGAAAGTAAAAAACAGGGTTTTGTTTTGGCCAAGATGAATCCCTACTTGTTTGAATCATAAATTAAAGCTTATGAATCTTAGGGAGACTATTTCTTATTTGGGCAGGTCCTTCGATAAATAGTTTTTCAGCTATTGATTGTTGGAGATGGATAATAGACAAGTTTTAAAAAAGAAAAATTCAAGCTTGGAGTATTATCGACCCACTGCCTTCCAAGAAGATTGCAATTGTTGATAAATTTATAGCAATGGGTCACATTGGTTTCTGTGTCTTTTTTTCTTATCAAGTAGCCTATAAAATATTGGAACAGGTACTTATTCGGTAAGCAAGGTGGGGTAAGAAGGATTGGCATGGTGTCTTTGAGTTTCTTGTAATTGCACTTTACCAAGTGATGAAGGGGGATTGGACATCTCCAACATTAGTAAACAGATGATTTCCATTGTTCCTTTGGATTTGTGTAACATCTATACAAAATTTCCATTTTTTTGGGATTCTGTGAGATGTTGATATACTTTGTGCCTATAAAGATTTGCAATGTTTTGGGACATTTATGTTAGTGTAATTTTTTTCTTGAATTTAACCTCTTTGCTACATGCTTTAGAAGTTATATAGAAACTCAAATTTCGATTTTATTTCACTTTCAATATATTTCACTTGCTTATTGGCTTCCACATTCCCATTGTTATTGGTGTTCTTTTGCACGTTAGTTTTAAAATCAATGTTGATATATCAATTTCAAGGACTACCATAACTCCAAAATATTTCTCTAAAGGGCGCTAGCTCAATGGAAGAACAGAGGGTGGTTTGATTCCACTGTGTCCTAATATGAATTAATTAATGATATTGGATTTTATTTTTAATTAAATACTTTTAATATTTTTTAATATTGGTTTATTTCAACGGTGAGATATTTTTCTAGATTCATTATTTTATATTGTCTCTAAAGATACAAAAGTGATGGTGTATTATCTTTGAATGTAGTTTTTTATTGTCTCTAAAGAGACAGTTAGGATCAAAGATATTGTCTCTTTAAAGACAATATCCCTTTAATCCCAACTATTGGCTCTAGAGAGACAAAAATGAAATTGTCTATAGAGGGACAAAAATGCTTGTGTTGTATATTGTCTTTATATGGACAAAATTTTAAGACAGTTTAAAAAATGCTTGTGTTGAATATTGCCTTTATAGAGACAAAATTTTAAGACAATTTAATTTGAGACACAGCTTAAAGACAATATTTAACAAGTTTTATTTTGTCAAGATAATTTACCCAAAAGTTGTCTTGTGTTATAGAAGATGCAATTTTAGGAGAATTAAATTATCACTAGGAGAATATAAAATTTATTAAGCTTCCAGCAATCTTGATGATAACATCCCGCAATGACATTGAGATTGGCCCTGATGAACTCAGTGTAATTCAAATATATAAATATATATAAAAAATAAAAGCTCTACTTGGCTTCAATTCTTTTACAGGCATTCTACACAGTTAGAAACATTGTTTTTATCCGGAAAGGGTTACATTGTTAATATACTCTCCCTTATATACTCCAAATCACAGCGTTTACATAAACCTAACTTGTGTTCTTGCGAAAATTATCTTCATACTTCCAGATTCTATTTACATCAAAATAAATACATATACATGTGGGGGGAGCCATCAAGATAAAAATATAGAAAGAGAAGCATTTCAATTCGAGCAACACGCTTAGCGTAAATTCTTGGATGCAGTTTTGGATGCAATCCTGATTGCATCACTGGTTTTCTTGAGTTTTACAACCTTCAAAGCCGATGCTGATAACCTTCTATTCGTTACAGGATCGATGGTCTTCCGAATCTTAAACACGTTCCACGCAATTCCCATAGCATGCCCCCCAACTGCAAGCATGTCACTTGTTACCTCCCCAGCATCCTCCCCAAACCTGCACTCAAATAAATTTCATATTTGCAATTTCAACCTGCACACATATAAAAATTCCTGGTCCAAACCTGCACTCAAATGAATTTCATATTTGCAATTTCAAGCTACCTGTGTGAAACAATTTCAACTGTAACCTCAGAAGTGGCTGATATAGCATCCTTCCCTGCTAGTTCAGCGGCGTCTAAAATTTCATCTGAATTTCAAGAATAAAAAGCTCATTATTATCATACCCAACCCATTGTTTAAAATTTTATTTAATAACTGTTTCAAGATATTGGGATAGATACATCAAAGAAAGTTACGAGAACATGTTAGTGTCAGTTTCTTGGCATTGTTTTTTAAGAGAGAATTGTTGGAAAACTAGGCTAGCTCATCATTACTTTGAATTTGAAAATGATTGAATTGCAAAAAGAGAACTAATGATCTCATAGACTATTTTTAGTCTAGTAGACCTTAAAATATCATTTTATTTCATTTACACCATAGTTACCCAAAACTAATGGTCTCATAGACTATTTTTAGTCTTTGGACCTTAAAATATCATTTCATTTCATTTACACCATAGTTATCCAATTTGACCCAGTCAGTAACAAAATTTCAAAAATTCCCCAATTCAAGATTACATGGTCTGGAACATCAGAACTGATTTAATAATAGTTTTTTCATGCCCAATTTTGTATTTTTGGGTAAGTTGGTAAGATTTTTCTATTAATAAGAAACTAGATTTATTCATGATAAGCCATCCAAAAACAAAAGATAATGAGTCTTAACAAGCTATTATCCAAAATATTAAAAAACATTAATATTTATTGAATTAAGGCTTTTGTGATTTATATCAAGTTTTTCAAACAAGTTACCAGATTATTGCTAAAAACTTGTCTCAAAACACTAATATTATCATTTATATTTTTCAAAACTCGGAGAAAAAAACTAATTAGCTAGGCAAGCCAAAACAACCAGCATCATAGTTCAAAAAAAACTTGAATTACAAATAATTTCATCTCAGTCGGTCAATGAGAGAAAAACTAGCTAAATGGGAGCTTGTATTTCTCTCTTTTCTCTGATATGGAGATAATACAAGTACAAAGGAGAAGGCACTCTCTATGGATTTACTTAATACCTATGGCCTCTTAGGTTTGCATAAAACACTAAGCCCCTCTATTATGTTCTCTAACTCCCATTCGTAAATTCTCTACTCTACTATGGGACAAGATATAATAATACCAAATAGTTGCATAATATATAATAGTACCTGATAGCCAACTACGGGTTAGATTTGAATCCTCTAACCCCTAACTAGACTTGTGGGATTAAAACTTCAACATTATTCTTCATAGTCCATATGTGGCTAGCCCCATATACATGAGCAAAGAGGGATGATGTGGCATCCACTCATATCATGGTGATCAACATAATAGGTCAACTTGTAGGAATCACATCTTTTGCATATGAACTCTAATTTATGTGATTCATGCACCATAGGAAAGGTCACTACGTATAGAATAATTTCCAAGGGTTTGGTGCAAAAGTAGGAAATTTTTCATGCAAAAAAATGTTGTTTAAGGCCTCAAAATGGCATTGAAGTGTTTTAAACCCCAATGCTCTAAACTGAGCCTTGCTCATAAAATTGACCTTGCCAAATATTTCCTCCAAATTTTCCACTCTAAAAACATCAAGATAGATGAAAATAATATAATGATCTAATTACGATAATGATCCATCTAGCGTTAGTTTTCCCTTTGTTTCTTTTCCAAATCTCACATCCATATTTGTTTTCAATGGGGGGCAATCCATCGATAGAAACACTAAGAGTGGACTCCCCTCTTGTTTTGGCATCGCTATAGGTGGCATGGAAATACGAAATGTTGGATTACCATTTGGTTGGAACATTAATCAATGGTTTGGTCCTACTTCTAGTCTTTTCACTAGTACTAAGGGGCAACAACATTTTTGGAAATGCATAATATCCCCAAGGGTAGTGATCTCTTTGAGAGGACTCATATACTAAGGGGTAATAATGTTTTTTGGGACTTCTAATATCCCCAACCATAGTAATTTCTTTAGGGGAACAAGTATCCCTAGGGGAAATACCTTTTAAGAAATGTATCCTTCGAGAAACTATTATATGGGCAAAAGATAATGTCCATCTAGGTTACAAGCCACACCTTTGTTTGACCTCAATTCATTTTTCAACAATGTGTTACCTTTCCTAATAATACTAGATCTTCCTATTTTATTATTTTCAATGAATGACCCCATGTAACACTAACCTATGTGGCTAACAATTCCCAAGAAATTTCCATCAGATATTCCTAAGTTTGGTGGAAAGTCAGAAAAAGACCCTTCAAACCACATTATGGCCCACCACCTCTAGCGCCTGTTAAACACTTTGGTTGAGGAAAATATTTGATTGTGCCTTTTTTAGAGAACCTTGTTTAGTAGTGTTACTAAATGGTACATTAAGTTAGGAATCACTTCCTATCATGATATTGTTTCCTTAACTATGTCATTTTAAAGCATTTTCAGCTAAATATTTGGTATGAAACTATAATAGGTATTTTGATGTCATTATTTCAAAACACCACCCCCCATATTTCTAATCATATCCATGAATGGAGAAGGAGGAAGAAGCTCGTCAAGGAAAATATTTTAAATCAACTTTCAACAAATTGGTTTACCAAATCATTGTTACCACCCATTTCCATTGGCATTGCAATGCAAGGGTGAGCGATTGAGTGGTAGACTATCATAAGTTCCCAACATTTTGATATGATCTAATCTTAGTTTGGCACTTTGCAGGACACTATCCCCCACACTCCAAGGATGTTAACTATTCTATTGAGACTCAACACTTGCATCATGTTTTGGAAATTATATGTACTTTAATTAACCATAGCCAAAAATAGTCTACCATAAAGAACAATAGTCAATATGGGAATCATGTTTTGGAGATTATAGAACCATAGTCAAATCTAGTGAACATTCAAATCGTATTTTGGAAATTTAGAATGAAATTCAACTATAGTCAACATGGACATCATTTTTGGAAATTATGTGTACATTAGTCAATAAAAGTCAACCATATTCAGCTATAGTCTGTAGGAATTTACAGGGTAAGTTCCTCAGACAGAACACCAAACGACACCGCTCACAAACAGATCACAGATCAATACACCAGTATTTTTGACATGGTTAAGACCCTCAAAGAGGGAAACAGTCCACGGCCTGAGCCAACGCGACCACTTCAGGAAATTTAGTAATAAAAGAATGAAATTTTACATAAGCTTCTCTCATGAACAGTTAACCTACAAATGACCCTCCATGCTCTTTAAATAGAATTCATGGACCAATCGGGTGTCAAGCCACGGATCAAGTGTGA
The DNA here is from genome assembly GCA_000404065.3 of Pinus taeda. NCBI lineage: Eukaryota > Viridiplantae > Streptophyta > Pinopsida > Pinales > Pinaceae > Pinus > Pinus taeda. Next base: position 88,283 of record APFE031036522.1, on the reverse strand, counting down.
GTAATACCGAGGAGAGAATGAACCGTCGGATCACTATATATCGTGACCGTCGGATTGTAAGTTACAAAATGTACAACGGTAAAGAAACACACTTTACCTAACTCTATACCTAACTCTATACTAGACCAAGTTGAACTTAACTATTTCCTATGTGTCGGAATATCCTAACATCCCCCCTTAGAACAACTTGGGATAGGATTGAAGGATTTACAAATATGACACAATAGGAGAAGGAAGGAGGCACTAGAGCCTATCCCCCCTTAGTGAAAACTTCTTGAACTCCAACCATAAATCGAAGTTTAGTAAACTTCGCCTCTGTGAGAGCCTTTGTAAAGATGTCTGCAACTTGATCATCTTTTGAACAATATTGCACTTCAAGAACATGGTCATGAATGAGCTTTCTA
>APFE031036522.1:50769-69339 GCA_000404065.3 Pinus taeda | reverse complement strand
GCGATGGAGGAATTGAGGGTGGAGACTGGTGGTTTTTGCATGGTCTTGCGTCCGTATCCTGCATTCGCTTAGTATTGTTTCCATTTCCCTTTGTTTTGAAATTATGTTGTCTCGTATGAGAACCTTGGGAATTCTGGGCAGAGGGCCGAGCGGGGATGCTTGTAGAGGTCCTGCGAATATAAGTGGAGAGGCAATCTTGGGGGGGGGAGAGTGTGTCAATCCACCTGCAATTTAGGAGAAGGTTCCTACTGTAGATGCAAGTGTAGTTGCTGGGTGGTAGATAGAAACCACAATAGAGAGGGAAAGGCTGAGAACTATGGGTGGGAAGTCTGGCAAGGGAACGGTAATGGCTATAATAGGTGGATAGGTGATCGCGACGTCATGGGGCTTAGGGATGAAGGGATGACTGGGTTGGGCTCTCTGATTGTGTCTTGGGTAGAGGGAAAAGGGTATGCATACCATGGCTATTTGAACGAAAGCCTGTGACAGTGCTCACCAACTAGTAATTGGGGAGTCGCAGCTAACTAGCCTGAGGTCGAGAGGAGGTGGTTGTGGCGACAGGGTACCACTGAGGATGGTAGTGTGTCGGCCCCCTCTAGGGAATTGACCTACGACCATGAAGGCCCTTGAAATGTAATTGATGCGAAAGGGGAGGAACAAGGTGGGGTGGGAACTTGTAATAATATCACCTAGGGGTGAGACTATTGTTATATCATGTTTAATTGTTTTTGGTTAATGAATTGTTGCAATGAACAGGACTGGGACAACACAACTATGGCTCATCCTGTGAAAAGTCGTGGTCGTGGAAGACGAGCCCAAGCGACCAGAAAGGAAACAGACTCAGGCACATCTGAGGCATGCAGAGGTAGGAAAATTGTGGAAAGACTTATCAATGAGGTAGTAGAGGCATACTGTGAGGGCACAGATGAAGGTATTTCTAAAATTCTAGAGGAATGGGAAGAGGAAGTCAAACAGGAAAGCTAGACGGACACAAAAATGGAGGATTGGAGGACACTTGTCCCGGACCTTGGCAACACTAGAGGCGGGATCACCCAATGTTTGTTTGCTTACTGAATTTTTCTATCTCGACTTTTTTGGAGCGAAACAACCAGGGGATGGAGTAACCAAAGAAAATTGCGTTTCTGGAATACTAGATGCCAAGCAAGAAACTGTTGCTTATATCTTGTCCAATACTAAAATGATATCAAAAGATTCTCAATGGAAGCAACTTTCTGAGGCGGGGAATACATAATTTTTACATATGGCACCAGAAGGTGAATTAGAAGGAGAAATCCTATTCTTGCAAAACGACTTGCTTGAAAATGTAAGGGAAAATCACTCTCATTCTGATTGGACCCTTCACAACCATTCTTTTCTAGATCAGTGAATATCTTGACTTAATATCTCTTTTTCTGTCTGTTTTGATAATAATATTTCCATGAATACCTTTGCAGAGAATTTAATTCTTAGGGTGACAATGAATTTGTCTGAAGAGCAGTAGGCATTGTGGAAGCAAAGATGTGATGCATAGCTGGTGAATGATTACCTCAATCAGGCAAGAGAAGCTAAGAAGCAGGGTAGGAAAGAGAGGAGGCATAAGGAGGCATAGGTTATCTTGGTTGCAGCCACAGAAGCAGTTGTAGCTTCTCCTAGGATTAGTTCATCCAGGAAGGATGGAATTGCAGATGCAATTTAAGAGCACAATCTGTGTCAAGTTAGCTTTCCTAGCAAGCATTCACACTTGGATGATTGGAATAACATGAAACCTGCTTTTTCTGGCATATTTTCTACATCAAAGCCAATTAAAGTATCACTGTAGAAACATTTGAAAAGGAACATTACCGCTGGACGCCCAAGCTCTTCTTCTCAGACAATTTGTGGGCTAAAGAGACACTGTCTCGACCCCTTGTTGTAAAAGTTCCATGAGAAAGGCATTTTGATTGTTACCAGGTGTCATCTACCTCACCAAGAGAAGAATCTCTTTCGTGTGATATTTGTAGATTGCCAGAATCTACTTGCTCAAAGAAGATTTGTGTTTACAATTATTGCAAGGTAATCTAGCTATTCCTTTCTCTATTTTATTTTTATCTCTCTATTTATTGTAGTATTGTTACAATGGATTATACTGGGTATCTTAAAATTTCCATGTCAACATTATATTGCAGGTAGAAATTTACCAAGATTGATATGGTATTTTAAGGAATTTTGTTGGAGGATGATATTGTCCGCCATGTGAAGCTTTAAACTGGAAATACCAACTCCAAGGCATGAGGTGTCCAACCATAGCTAGCCATGGTATGTCTGGTTGTGGTGTGAACTATGCTCTATGTAGTGGTTTGAGTGGTTCTTTTAAGAAGACTACTGATGGCCAGTGGGTTCATGTATTTTGCGTTGAGGTAAAAATATTTGATTGAATGGTGTTTGCTTTAGAAGAATGTAAGAAGTTAATTATCCAAAATCTTATCATTGATTTTATATTTTGTGTTAATGATTTGGTGAGAAGAAATATATTTTCTCCCTTACAGTGTCTTCATTTACTTTGTGAACATGTAGTGGTTGTTGGAGAATATGTTCGGGAGGGATCAAATGTAGCTTGTTGAAGGGATGGTATGTTTAAATTGAGATACTGCTAAACTACCAATAATGGATATAAGTTTGAGTATGCTTAATTGTTTTGTTTTACTTGTTCTATGCATGATTGTTGCATTTGGATTCTGTCTAGTGGAATGTTGTTAGAGACCTATATTAGCATCTCATTGAATGATTTGGTCATTAACATATTGATGAAGATGGATCCGTGCAATGTTAAAATTAACAATTGGTATGCTATGAAATTCAGGAAATACTTTTTAGGTAACGATATATGATGCCTTGCAGTATTTGTCATCTGCAAGCTGCCTGTTTGAAGGTTAGGATTCAATTTATATGAAAGTTCGAAACTTATAATAACACTTGTTAGGTTAGTAGATTGTTCTATCCTTGGTAATTCTCACAGAATCTATATTTTGTTCCTGCGCTAACTCACAGAAATATTTTGTGGTTTCACAGTGTATTTTTGGCCACCGCCAAAGCATTTTTCATCCCTTATGTGCAAGAGACTCTGGGTTTTACATGACTGTGATTAGTCACGGTGGAAGGGTTCAACATAAAGCATATTGTGAAAAACATTGTGTAGGAAAAAGCTAAAGGTACATGTAACAACATATATATTCCAATGAATTTCCAAAGTGTTAATTCAATATAATAATGCAATATGCAAGTTGAAGCACGACGATGTGAAGGAACTGAGGATTTGAAGACAAAAAACAAATGCGGGTGAGCATATGTAGCAATCTTGTGCAAGCTTTTTTGCATTCTAAAATGGTTTGTAGAAATCCCAGGGCATTTTCTTGCATACAATCTCGGAGGCTTTATGTAGTCACATGTTAGCTCCTATATTTAAAGAATGTAATCCAGAATTTTGGTTTTCACATGGATTCATTTATGAACTACTTGCATATCCTCGTCATCATTCATTTTCAGATGGATTCATTCATGAGCTTCTTAATTATCCTTGTTATTGCTTGCATTGTTCTTATGCTTAGACCCACTCTCATGATTCCCTCATTCCACGCCATCAGTACAAGTGACTTTCATTCTAGGCCCCCCTCCAGGTTGACTTGTTGTGTGTGGGCTCTATTTTGTCAAACTTATGATGATTTCGAACATTATAGGGTGTTCTCTGTTACTAGCGTTAATCCAGTACTCCATCACATCATCAGACATTTGATATTGTTCCATCCATTGCTCTCGAGTCTCAACATCACAACACACACAACTGAAGTTTGCTTTAGTCAGATTATCCAGCACACAACTAGAGGTCATTGTGACCATACCTTATAGCCATGTAGCAGACAACATGAGACATTAGAAAGACAGTGAAATTGAATGAGGCTGAATATTTAATAAATAAAATGTTGTTTGAACCAAATCCTTTGGTATGGCAGACCTTGTTGTCTTCTTGTATAATCCATTGAAATGTGGATTTAATGAAACAAGCAACAAAACATATTCTCAAGTTGGAACCACAAGATGCTCCGGCATATGTTATTTTGTCCAATATATATGTTGCAACTGGTAGGTGGGATTGTCTCACAAATGTGAGGAAAAAGATGAAAGAGAAAGCATTGAAAAAATAACCAAGAGTTCGCTGGATTGAGGTGAAAGGTAGGGTGCATAGTTTCACTTTCAAAGACAAAAGGCATCCACAAATAAATGTGATCTATGACAAGCTCGAGGAATTAACCAAGTTGATGAGGAGGCAAGATATGTGCCCAATACAAACTTTGTTTTGCATGGTGTAGAGGACGAGAAAAAATAACAGTTTTTATCCCATCATAGTGAGAAACTGGCAATTGTGTTTGGGATTATTAATATTCCTGAGAAAATTCCTATTCAAATAATCAAGAATCTTTGCATTTGTGGTGATTGTCATACTGCTTCCAAACTCATTTCTAGAATTGCAGGGTGAGAACTTATTATGAGGGATGTCAGTCGTATCATCATTTCAAGGATGGAATGTGTTCTTGTGGGGATTTTTGGCGATACTGAAACAAGATGCAATTATATGTATGTGATTCCCTCTTACAACGAAAAATGATTAATTCTTGATTTCTAGCATCTTGCATCGACAATGTATATTCCAAGCATTGGCAGATGATCAACATTAAATTAAAAAAAACATGATCCTTGACCTTGCTAGATTTAGGATCAAAGTCCAACCAATCTTTCTGAGAAGACACAGGGAATGTAAAATTGTATTTTCTTGGTAGTGCCAATGTTGTGTTTGGCAAGTACAATTGATCTAGTTTCATGCCCCACTATTCTCTTGTATTTCTAGTATTCTGTTACCTGGAGCCGAAGGACACAATTACCATTGCAGAAGATAGTTTTCCCCAAATTTTGTTTCTTTACTTCTATTTGTCGAACACGAAAGCAAAGATCAACAAGATTTATTGTATCTAGAAACAATCTTAGGGAAGGTATTTAACTTTTACAAGATTCGATACCTGCTTGAAGAAAGATCACAAAATGGTGCTAGATGTTGGTGGGATGTAGTAAATGGACTGAGTGTTAGGAGAAGCCTTTCACACCCTTGTAAGATCACCAGACTAGTCCAAGAATTTGTCCACCAGAAAGGGCTCCTAGAAGTTGACCACTTTTACTATGTACAAAACATGCATTGATATATAGACCATTTCAGTGGCTGGAATGAGTGATGAGCACCAGTTTAAAGGTAACTTGCAATATCCACCTTATTATTTGAGTATTAGATATTCTTTGGAAAAAATATCTAAGTATTATTACCTCTAATAAAGGTGTTGGTGAATTGACATTCAGCGACGAAAACTTCACTTGTAAAAGTTTTTCATTATATATCTTATGTCAGTTATTCATATTATATCAAATTTTAGGATATGTATTGTAATATACCCAAATTTCCACTTTGCGGATGGCTCAAATTTAACACATTCGTTGATTCAATAGTTTATGGAGGGTACTAATTTTTGCTTGGACATTTTTGCAAAAGGAGCAAGATTAGTTGTTAGAAAGTAAAAAACAGGGTTTTGTTTTGGCCATGATGAATCCCTACTTGTCTAAATCATAAATGAAAGATTATGTATCTTAGGGACACTATTTCTTATTTGGGTAGGTCCTTTGGTAAATAGTTTTTCAGCTGAACTGGAGGAAGGGCGAGCAACTAGGAGCGACTGAGAGCGACTGCGTATATGTGGAACATACCATGTGTTTCTATATCTCTTTCTGGGATCATTATATGAAGTTGATGCTACTTTTTTGTTTTTTTTCCTTACCATTGGGTTCTCATTGGGGTATCTCTCTCTCCCCCTACGTCATATGGCCATCACCCTAGTTTTTTCCTCCTCTACTGGTTTATAGGTGAACGTGCTATGCTTGCATGTCCGTGTTTCTCCGTGTTCCTTTCTACTTCCATAAGTTTCCAGGTTTCTCGATCGTATAAGAGGGTGTTCTATTTCTGTCTTTATACCTGGGTTTTGGTACAGGCGTTTGTGAGGGCGATTTTTCTATTTCTGTAATATCATGTCCATGTAATATCATTATGGTGGACTTTCGGGTCATAGCATCATTTTGCATTATGGTGGTATGGTCTCATATCTAGATATGAGGGAAGTGCTACAGTTATCTCTGTAGTGCATTTTTCTCTGGGTTTGGGTGACTTCCGCTTTCTTTTGATATGTCTATTTCAGCATGGTCTTCAAAGCTCTCTTTCTGAAATTGAAGAGTTCTTTCATCATCTACAAACCTTGCACCGATATCCGGATCAGGTTTGGTCGCTGGTGGTGTATCTTTGCGTTGTATTGTTGTTGCGTTGACTGCAAGGAATCCCCATCTGGATAGGTCTCTCTAGTTTTTCCCTCCTAGTACCTACCTTTCGGCCCTTGGATGTGGGTGGTTTTAGGTTTCTGGTTTCAGGTTTTCGGTGGTTTTATTCAACTTCATCTCTTAATGTCTATTCCTTTACACGTCCTCTTTCTGACATATTTTACCATTCTGTCCTGCCTCATTGATTTCTTTCTCTCCATTGCTTAATATTTGGCGGCTCTCTCACGTCATCATTTCTTCTTTCCATATACGGTTCTCTACTAGATAGCGGCTCTATAGCTGTCATGACGTTATCCGTTATCTGGAGTCTTCAAGGATTGGTACTTCTGATTTTTTGGGACTTTCTAGATCCTGTCTATCCTTTTTTAGTCTCTTTCTCCAGGTGTTATATACCTGTTTCGGGCAGGGTGCCCATCAACCTCGGTACTTTCATATCCCTTCTTTTATTGGCTGAAGATATTCTGGTCCTCGGGTCTTGTCTCATTAGATGGAGGGAGGATCGGATTCTGCCACGGAGGCTCTGATACAGGCTACGTTGTTGGCGGAAAAATCCCATGCAATGTCCAAAATGTCCGATGGTTGGCATGCCACCCTGGATGATATGTTAGTCAGGCCATCTACTAGTGAGGGGGTGTCTCATCCTCTCCGAAAGGCTGTTCATCTCAACAAATCCAGGATTCCTGTTAAAACGACTGCACCCCCTTCGGCTATTTCTCTTGACTGTTCGATCCTCTCAGAGCGTATTGATAGCCTGCAACAGCTTGCATTGATTGGTAAGTGGCATTTCCCTGTTATGCACGATGCGGGTATGCGAGCCTGGCTCGACGAGAGGTGGAAACCTTTGGTTGGCTACACTCCTATCATTTCCCGTCTTATGAAGGACTGGTACTGTTTCCATTTTCTCAAAGCGGCCGATTTGGAGCTTGTCTTCAAAAGTCCTTGGGTATGTGGCAGAAGTTTTCTTGCTTTGTATCGTTGATACCTCGGTTTTGATCCACTGAAGAATACCCCTTCAAACTACTTGATTTGGGTAAAGCTACCAAATCTCCCATTGGAATTATGGACTGCAGAGGCTCTATCCGTGATTGGGAACTCCATCGGTAGATTTATATATGTGGATCCTTGGTGCCGTGGCGAAAAAGATAAGAGGATTGCATGGATACTTGTGGAGAAAGCCTACAAAGGGGGCTATCCTGAACATATTGATATCGGATGGGGACACACTCGTTTTAGACAAAGGCTAGACTTTTGGGGGATTTCGTTTCGATGTGCTTTCTGCCACAAGATTGGTCATCTTATTGATAATTGTCGTCGTCTTAAAAAATGCCCTTCTTGCTCCCTTTCACATCGACCCCGCAATGCTCCTCATCTTCCCCACGATGATTTTCTCTCTCCATCATCGGCTAGTTTAAACGCCTCCTTTTCACATGGGATCCTGGCTCCCCCGCAATCGGTGCCCCCCCATAATGATGAACCTTCTCCTATGGCTCATTTTGCTGCCGATCTGGGCAATTCTATTGACCCTTCATCCGCTTTCACTTGCTCGGCCCCTCCTGAACCTGTGGAGTGCAATGTGGTTCCGTCTCCGATCCCCATCCCTGTTGCTGAGGTTACTATTGGCTCCATTCCTATTCATATATCTTCATCTTCGCCGACTCGGGACCCTTGCCCTCGTACCACAAAGGGTAAGGACCCGCTGATCAATGCCGCCCCGTTTTTTTCCTCGGACTCATCACCTGTCAATTTATTTGATTCTGATATTGAACATATTCTTGGTGATAAATCCCTGGATATGGAACCCCTGACTATTCACAAACCTCCTGGTTCGTCTTCTCCTTTTATTAGTCCTTGCTCTGCCAGAAATATTACTGTCCGGAAGAAGCATGTCGGGGGAAGCAGACATTTCAGAGGTAGATCCATCGCATCGCTGTCCGGTGTGAGGAATCTGGCCCTTGTGGATGTTCCTATTGTCGACTCTTCTGATATTCAGCCTCTTAGAGCATGTCAGGCTGGGGAATCTTCCAAATGTCATTCATGATCTCTTTGAACATCCGGGGATTGGGCGCTTCCCCAAAATTTGCGTCACTCAAGGAGCTCTTTTTGTCGAATCGTCCCAAGACTATTCTGATCCAGGAAACCATGCATTCCTGTCTGGATACTATCTCTTTCTTCCGTAAAATGTTCCCCTCTTGGTTTATGGCTGCCACAGATGCAAATGGCCTATCCGGGGGCCTGGCTGTCCTATGGGATCCGGATTGGGTCAACGCTGTTGCATTCAGATGCTTCGCAGGTATTCTTATTGCGGCATCCATTAGAGGTCATGATATTCCTTTCAACATCTTGAATACTTATGCGCCTTATAAAAACAGACACCCTTTCTGGGATCAGCTGTTTACTTCAGAATTTTTCAGCATTGGCAATTTGATCATTCCGGGTGACATGAATTTCACTTTTGGAAATAATGAATGTTGGGGAAATTACCGCAAAAGGGATTCGTTGGCTGACTCTCTCAGGATGGATTTTTTAAACAGAGACTTGATTGATATCCCCCCATCAATCATGTTACCTACTTGGGATAACGGTAGGTCGGGTGCGGCTTATATAGCAAAGCGAATTGATCGTTTTCTGGTTCATTCCAGTCTCATTGATAAATTGGGTATGCCTCTTTCGTTCATTGAATCGGCTTTTATATCAGATCATCGACCCATTGTTCTCAGGTGGCGGGAATCAGGCTTTCATATGGGATATCCTTTCAAATTCAACTGCACTTGGCCGGAGTCTCCTGATTTCACCTCTCTCATTATAAATTCTCTTAAGAAGTTCCTGGAAAGCGATGCCTCTGACTACCGTCCAACATTAAGGGATAAAATGGTTTATTTGAGACAGATAACAAAGAGGTGGCAGTTAAATAAAAAAAAGAAGGACCGTCTATTGTTGAATGACCTACAATTGGAGTTGGACCAACTTATCGGCTCTACCAGTTTTGACTTCCTTCCTAATCACATTAGGTGTCGTATTATGGAAATTGAACTCAGGAAACAGTTATATCTTCAACAGGAGGAGGCGACATGGCGTTTAAAAAGCTGGGCTTTATGGTTAATGGCAGGCGACCGTAATACAAAATATTGTCACCGAGCTGCAACGCCAGGAGGGCAAAGAACTCTATATGGAGAATATCTGATGGCAACGGCGGATTTTATGTAACACAACATGATATATCAACTGAAGCAGTGAGGTATTTCAGTACTCAATACAGAAGAAAAATCGGGGGAAATTTCCAGGATGTTCTCTGGGGTATAGAGTTGGCCCCTCATATGTTCGATGTGGACGGAAACGCAGATCTTCTTCGGCCCATTACAGAAGATGAACTGTTATCTATGTTAAAAGCATTTAGTAAGGACAAGAGTCCCGGTCCAGACGGTTGGACCATTGAGTTTTATATTCACTTCTTTGAGCACCTGAAACATGACCTAATACGGATGGTGGAGGAAGCCTGGATATCTGGACAGATTCATCAAAAGACTTCTTCTACACTGATTGCGCTTATTCCAAAAAAATGTGATGCTGAATCTTTTCATGATTTTCGGCTAATCTCCCTATGCAATATATCTTTCAAGATCATTTCAAAGATTATTGCGGAAAGGCTAAAGCCCACCCTGGCATCCTTTATCTCTCTGGACCAACATGCCTTTCTCTGTGGCCGCAACATTCTTGACGCTGTCGCCATTACTCAAGAGGTCATGTTTTCAATGAAAACAAAATCATTGGATGCGGCTATTCTTAATGTAGATCTTCAAAAGGCCTATGATTGCTTGGATTGGGGCTTCCTGCGTTGTTTATTAGCTAAAATTGGTTTGATTCCACGAGCCATTGATTGGATTATGTCTTGTGTTGAGAATGTTCATTATTGTGTTTTGATAAATGGGATTCCTACATCTTTTTACCCTGCTGAAAGGGGCCTCCGCCAGGGCTGCCCATTATCCCCCCTATTATTCATCCTTTCTATGAATACCCTCAGCCTTCAGATCAATAAGGCTGTGGCTGAAAAGAGATGCAAACCAATTCGAATCTGCAGGGGGATCCATGTTTCACACAGTCTTTTTGTTGACGATGTACTAATATTTGCCATGATGTGCAGAATGACTTGGTTATTCCTGAACGATATCCTCATCAGGTTCTAGGGGGCTACTGGGTTATTTATTAATAAGGGAAAATCATCTATACACCACACTGGAACCAACATGGAGATGGCTTTATGGATTGCAGACCTGCTTGGTATTGCTTCAAAACCGTTGGAGGATGGAATGAAATATTTGGGGTTTCGAATGAAGGCAAATGGATATACAAACATGGATTGGTCATGGATATTGGACAGATTCTCCCGAAAGATCTCTGTTTGGGAGAACCGCGCCCTCTCTCTGGCAGGGAGATATATCTTGACCCAAGCCGTATTGTCCCAGCTGGCGGTTTATTGGGCACATATATTTGCTCCTCCAGTTGGTATTATCAAAAAGATAAATCGTATTTTAGCTAAATTTATCTGGAGTGGCAGGTTCAATTCTCCTAAAATACACCTTACAAAGATGAATAGGATTTCTGTGCCAAAGGACTGCGGCGATTGGGGTCTGCTTGACATAAGTTTATTTGGACAGGCTTTATTGTTCAAATCCTTGACGAGGGCACTCTTCGGAGAGGGACTTTGGAGCAAGGCTATGAGGCGCATCTACCTACAGGACAAGGATCTCATTTATTGGTATCGACGAGGAGGGTTTAGTGTCTGTCATGGCTCTGTAGTCTGGCTTGGCTTCAAACGGATTCAACATTACTTCTTCAGGCGCCTTACTTGGAAATTAAGCACGGGCGCGTGCGTCTACATTGGTTTAGATTCCATATATGGAATGCAAGACAATTTCTATATCCCTGATGGTCTGCTCTCCTTTTTACATAGGTCAGGTATTTTTACTTGGGACAAATTAATACACACTTGGCAGGGCCCGATTCCGATTTGGAAAACGGCACAGGATCTTCATATCCCGGTCCCTCTGCGCGCTGAATGGAATGCAATTTCTTGCTCCCTTCACAGCTTGGGTATTTTTCAAACGGGCCGCCACGACTCTCTGGTTTGGTTCATACCAAAAAAGAAATTGTCAGCTCGCGTTTGTGACATATACAGAGATTTGGCATATAACAGTCACTCGCCTATCTCTCCCATATTTCCAATGAAATACTGGACTCTAAGATGTCCGCTCAAAATTATTTTATTTTCCTGGCTGGTCTTCAACAACCGGAACTTGACTTGGGACAATTTGAGAGGTAGATGCTGGCAGGGCCCAAGTCAATGCTATTTGTGCGAGGCCGCGGAAGAATCCAATCAACATATGTTTTTCCAATGTCATGCTACAAAACAGATCTGGTATGATTTGTCTATTCTTTTTGGTTTTACTCACAATGTTTTTGATTCAGTTCAGGATGCTTACCTTTGGTGGGGTACTCAAAACGAATCATGGAGAACATTGTTCATCATTGCCATATGGTTTATCTGGAGGTGGAGAAATTCAAAAATTTTCCAAGGGTCAAAAGCCCCTTTGAGCTCTTCCATGATTCAAATTGTATCAACTCATGATCTATTGCCTAATAGAGGACAGGGCTCGGTTACACTCAACAAGCATGTTGGACATGCTACTTCCTTCTCATATCCGGCGGCTTTTTTTGATGGGGCAGAAAAGTCTGGTAGATGCAGCTGTGGTGTTCACATTATTATGGAACACAAAATGGAATTCCATTTATCTTGGAATGGTGGCAGCGGTTCAAACAACTTGGCTGAAGTGAGAGCTTTAGTTGGGTTGCTTGCTTTTTGTTCTTTTTTGGAGATTCGGGACTTTTCCATATATGGGGACTCTAAAATTGTGGTCAAACATATCAAAGGTACATGCTATATTGGATATCCTCATCTTTTGGGATGGCTGGCTCGGTCTTCACATTTCTGGAATATTCTTAATCAGCCTTCCATCACACACATTCCACGCTCTCAAAATACTGAGGCGGACTGCTTATCCAAGAAAGGAATGTCTTATGACAACGGTGATGGATCTTTGAAGATTTCTGTGGATGCCCATACTTATCATATACAGGATTTTTGTTTTTCTGGTTTTTGAACAATCTTCACTATATGTTATCTCCTCAAATATTAAAGAACTTTTATCTGTAGTATTATATGCTCCTCATTTAGATTGACAACATTATATGATTTATGATATTGCTATATTCATATCTGCTGATCTACTGTTGTGTATTACCCAGCGCCTTATGTATTATGACGATGATTCCAGTCTATATGTTGAATCATATGTTCCTTTTTATATTGGCTCAATATAAGAATATTATGATTTTTTCTCTCTGGAAAAATAGTTTTTCAACTGTTGATTGTTGGAGATGGATAATAGCCAAGTTTTAAAAAAGAAAAATTCAAGCTTGGAGTATTATTGACCTACTGGCTTCCAAGAAGATTGCAATTGTTGATAAATTTCTAGCAATGGGTCACATTGGTTTCTGTGTCTTTTTTTCTTATCAAGTAGCCTATAAAATGTTAGAATAGGTACTCCAAAACTTTTATTGGGCAAGCAGGGTGGGGTAAGAAGGATTAGCATGGGGTCTTTGAGTTTTTTGTAATTGCACTTTACCAAGTGATGAAGGGGGATTGGACATCTCCAATATTAGTAAACAAATGATTTCCATTGTTCCTTTGGATTTGTGTAACATCTATACAAAATTTCCATTTTTTTGTGATTTTGTGAGATGTTGATATACTTTGTGCCTATAAAGATTTGCAATGTTTTGGGACATTTATGTTAGTGTAATTTTCTTCTTAAATTTAACCTCCTTGCTACATGCTTTAGAAGTTATATAAAAACTCAAATTTCAATTTTATTTCACTTTCAATATATTTCACTTGCTTATTGGCTTCCACATTCCCATTTTTATTGGTGTTCTTTTGCACACTAGTTTTAAAATCAATGTCGATATATGCAATTTCAAGGACTAACATAACTCCAAAATATTTTTCTAAAGGGCGCTAGCGGGCTAACATAACTCCAAAATATTTCTCTAAAGGGCGCTAGCTCAATGGAAGAGCAGAGGGTGGTTCGATTCCACTGTGTCCTAATATGAATTAATCAATGATATTGGATTTTATTTTTAATTAAATACTTTTAATATTTTTTAATATTGGTTTATTTCAATGGTGAGATATTTTTCTAGATTCATTATTTTATATAGTCTCTAAAGATACAAAAGTGATGGTGTATTATCTTTGAATGTAATTTTTTATTGTCTCTAAAGAGACAATAGTTAGGATCAAAGATATTGTCTCTTTAAAGACAATATCCCTTTAATCCCAACTATTGTCTCTAGAGAGACAAAAATGAAATTGTCTGTGGAGGGGCAAAAATGCTTGTGTTGTATATTGTCTTTATAGAGACAAAATTTTAAGACAATTTAATTTGAGACACGGCTTAAAGACAATATTTAACAAGTTTTATTTTGTCAAGATAATTTACCCAAAAATTGTCTTGTGTTATAGTGGATGCAACTTTAGGAAAATTAAATTATCACAGGAAGAATATAAAATTTATTAAGCTTCCAGCAATCTTGATGATGACATCTCACAATGACATTGGGATTGGCCCTGATAAACTCAATGTAATTCAAATATATATAAAAAATAAAAGCTCTACTTGGCTTAAATTCTTTTACAGGCATTCTACACAGTTAGAAACATCGTTTTTATCCTGAGAGGGTTACATTGTGAATATACTCTCCCATATATATACTCCAAATCACAGCGTTTACATAAAACTAACTTGTGTTCTTGCGAAAATTATCTTCATACTTCCAGATTCTATTTACATCAAAATAAATACATATACATGTGGGGGAGCCATCAAGATAACAATATAGAAAGAGAAGCATTTCAATTCGAGCAACACCCTTAGCGTAAATCCTTGGATGCAGTTTTGGATGCAGTCCTGATTGCGTCGCTGGTTTTCTTGAGTTTTACAACCTTCAAAGCCGATGCTGATAACCTTCCATTCGTTACAGGATCGATGGTCTTCCGAATCTTAAACACATTCCACGCAGTTCCCATAGCATGCCCCCCAACTGCAAGCGTGTCACTTGTTACCTCCCCAGCATCCTCCCCAAACCTGCACAAAAATAAATTTCATATTTGCAATTTCAACCTGCACACATATAAAAATTCCTGGTCCAAACCTGCACTCAAATGAATTTCATATTTGCAATTTCAAGCTGCACACATATAACAATTCCAGGTCCAGCAAAGTATACAAACAGAATCCGAATAGCAGTACCTGTGTGAAACAATTTCAACTGTAACTTCAGAAGTGGCTGATATAGCATCCTTCCCTGCTAGTTCAGCGGCGTCTAAAATTTGATCTGAAATTCAAGGATAGAAAGTTAATTATTATCTTACCCCGTGTTTAAAATTTTATTTAATAACTGTTTTAAGGTATTGGGATAGAATCAGAAAAAGTTACGACAACATGTTGGCATTGTTTTTTAAGAGAGAGAATTGTTGGAAAGTCAGGCTAGCTCATCATTACTTTGAATTTGAAAATGATTGAATTGCAAAAAGAGAAATAATGATCTCGAACATGTTGGCATTGTTTTTTAAGAGAGAGAATTGTTGGAAAGTCAGGCTAGCTCATCATTACTTTGAATTTGAAAATGATTGAATTGCAAAAAGAGAAATAATGATCTCATAGACTATTTTTAGTTTAGTAGACCTTAAAATATCATTTTATTTCATTTACACCATAGTTACCCAAAACTAATGGTCTCCTGGACTAGTTTTAGTCTTTGGACCTTAAAATATCATTTCATTTCATTTACACCATTGTTATCCAATTTTACCCAATCAATAACAAAAATTCAAAAATTCCCCAATTCAAGATTACATGATCTGAAACATCAGAACTGATTTAATAATAGGTTTTTCATGCCCAATTTTATATTTTTAGGTAAGTTGGTAAGATTTTTCTATTAATAAGAAACTAGATCGATTTAAGTACTTAAGGGCATGATAAGCCATCCAAAAACAAAAGATAGTGAGTCTAAACAAGCTGTTATCCATAATATTAAAAAACATTAATATTTATTGAATTAAGGCTTTTGTGATTTATATCAAGTTTTTCAGACAAGTTACCTGATTATTGCTAAAAACATGTCTTAAAAACACTAATATTATCATTTATATTTTTCAGAACTCAGAAAAAAAAAACTAATCAGCTAGGCAAGCCAAAACAACCAGCATCATAGTTAAAAAAAAAAAAACTTGAATTACAAATAAATTAATGAGTTTAGACTTTTGTGATCCATCTAGATTGTGAGAATAATTTCCGCAAAATCACATAACAAATCAACTTGTCCTGACGATGAACCATACTGGTTGGTTCGAAAGGCGTCAACAAATGATTTGTTATGTGATTTTGCCGAAATTTTTCTCACAATACAAATAAATTCTTAAAATATATTGACTACTTATTTTCCAAATCCTAAATCCTACACTAATTCAAATTTAAACTTAGTAATAAATACGAATTCAAATTCAAACTTAGAAATAAATACATAAATACAGTGCCTTACTGAAAGCATCCAGGGAAGCAAGAATGACATCTCCAGGTAACGTGCTAAAGAACTTCTGGCCAGCCTTGGAGCCAACAACCGGAGCAGTCACCACACCGGTTACTGTGATCATCCCCGCCAGCACGTCCTCAGTTAGCTTTTCTGTCATCCTCGAGATGTTTTTCACCCTACATACATAATGGATCCATGCCAACACAAAATTCAATACCAGATTAAGGTTCTTGATACCACAGGAATTGGTTATGGTTGTTTTTTATTTTTAATATTCAAGGGATTTAAATCTTAAATTTCACCAGGTAATTCATAATATAAGGGATTTCTTAGATTTTACAATTTAAATAATATTTCAAAATATGGCTATATACAATTTGAGTAGCAATTCAATTATCTAATAAGTTTTCAATTTACATAATATTTTAAAATAGGAGATATACAATTTGAGTAGCAATTCAAGTACCTAATAATTGGAGTAACAATTGAACTGCCCAATAAACTTTTTTTAATTTATATAATATTTCACAACATGACTATAATATTTTACAATATGGCGATAAAAAGTAGAAATAGTCGGAATTCTTCTAAAAAAATTTAAAAAATCTAGCCAATAGAGTTTTGAATCATGTTTTTTTTTAATGGTGGATTCAATACCATCAAAATTTATAAAACATTTAAAATTATGAATTTCCACAGCTTTTACTTGGATTTACAAAAATCTCTAACCAATTTTTCAAAATATGACTGGAATTTCCATAACTTTCAGAAAAAAAACATAATTTTTAGACTACTGCGAAAAAAACAATAAAGAAATTAGTTTTCTTTCCATTTAAAATTATGAATTTTGACAGCCTTTACTTTGATTTACAAATCACTGTCCAATTTTTTCAAAATATAACTGAAATTTCCATAACTTTCAGAAAAAAACAGACTGGTGCGAAAAAACAATTGAGAAGTTAGTTTTCTTTCCTTTCACCTTCGGATGTTTTTCTTTGTCTGATGACTGCTCTTGGCATCACTGCTTTTTTTCTTTTCATGGTCTTCTGCTGCGGTGGCTTTCTTCACTCGGCCTCGCACGAATTCGCCGCCTTTCCGCACCTGAGAAGTATAAGCATTGGAGCAGAGGAATAAGCCCTTGATGACCTGCCCCGACCCCGCAGCAATGGCCTTCGCCACAACACCGTTATAGTCTTCGACCCTCGGCGCCAACGCAGTCCAGTATGCTCCCTCCGATTTCCCTAATCGCGGATTAAGGCGCTTCCACCATGGAATGCACGTGCAGCGAGAAGCGTTCGTGGGCGTGCCGCTGATCGATTCCGCGGGCAACGAAAGACAAGCGTGCTGCTCAAGAAAACTGTCCAGCGAATCCAAGCCCTCTTCGTCTGCAAAAGCTACACCATAATTCAGTATCTCAGAGCTATCGTTATCATTTTCTCTCTCTTCAGCTTTATCTTCATCTGTGACCTCTTTGTCAGGCGGGGGACGGATGGAAAAGAGGTAGTGGCGAGAATCGAGTTTGAGCGTTGGCTCGTCCTTGGTGAGAGGCCAACGCAAATCTTCCCCAACTTTGACAAAAAGGGCGATTCCTGTATTCCCCTGAACAAGTCTCACAATGGAAAATTCGCCGCTGCCCAACTGCACGCTGTCGCTAACTTCCTCTCCGGCCTCCACCAAATTCACCACTGCTTTTCCTGGAATCCTCAGCAACGTTTCTTGATTACCCTCCTGATCAGAATCTTGCAATTGTTGCTCTGCGTCCGTTTCCTCTAAAGTAGTAAGGCGTTGTTGCTGTAACTCACTATTTGCGGCAGGTTCAGTGGACTTGTTACTGCTTTTCCTTCGACGGAAGGGATTCCTGAGCAGAGACTGCATCTTGCGAATTCTGGTTTGGGCACTGCTCATCTCGTTTTACCCCTTTTTTTCAAAGCAGGATTAACAGTGTGTACTTCTGCTGATTTAGTTGCTTTTCCTCCAGAGTAAAATATATGGAATTCCTCACCGACTCTTCCACTGACCAGTACTATTGTAACATGAAGCCGACTTTTTCTCTTCTATCCGTTTCGTATTGGTCAATGCAAAGAGGATTCCCACATTTCCAGCTGTCAACCAGCCTATCATCAGCATTAATTGAGATGGAGATGGCAAAGTGATTGAAAAAGAAATATGGCTAGATGGAAAAGTGATAGGAAAAGCAATAAGCTAATAATTATATTATTCTATTTTATTGTATGGTGTTTAATATTTATGATGTAATATTATAAAGTATATAAAATATCTTAGTGTAGGGTGTTTTTGTTCTTATTGTAGGGTGTTTTTGTTTAATATTTGTTAAGTAATATAATAAAGTAGATAAAATAGAGTATTTTTGTTTTCAATTTTTTACTGTAAAAGTGGTGTTTGAAATTGTTTGAAATTGAGATACAATTTGATAAATAAATTTATTATTATAAAATGGTTTATAAGATGCAATTTAATTGGTGATGGTCATTTATAAAGTATTATGTAAAACAATGA
>APFE031036522.1:29473-50603 GCA_000404065.3 Pinus taeda | reverse complement strand
GTTAAGATGGATCTAGGCTGGTTATATAAAACTATATAATATCTATATTTGTATCTATGAGTCTCTCTCGATCTCACCCTAAGCATACACACTCTATTTCCATATATATCTCTCTCTATATAATATCTATATTTGTATCTATGCGTCTCTCTCTATCTCACCCCAAGCATACACACTCTCTTTCCATATCTATCTCTCTCTCTCCCTCACTCCATCTTCCTCCTTGCCTCTCTCTCTTCCCCTTCTCTCCTTCGCTCTCTCTCTCTTCCCTCCCACTCTCCTCTCTCCCTCACTCTCTCTCCATTGCTCCCTTGTCACTCCCTCTCTCTCTTCACCTTTCTCCCTCAATGGCTTTCTTCTTCCTTCCCTCTCTCTCCCCTGCAAATCGATCTCTATCTCCTTCTCTCACTTGAGTCCTCTCTCTCCCTTTCTCTCCCACCTACCTGTGTCTCTCCCCCCATCTCTCTCTCTCTCTCTCTCCCCCTATCTATGTGTCTCGTCTCTCTCTCTTCCCTCCTCTCCTCTCTTCCTCACTCTCTCTCCATCTCTCCTTTGTTCTTACCTCCCTCCTTCTCCCCCTCCAACTTTCTCTATGTGCTCCAACTTTGTCACTATCTCCCCCCTCTTCCCTTCACTTTGTTTATTGCCATCACTTGGATATTAAAACCTTAATTTAATTTCTATGGAAATATTTTTAATAGTTCTCAGGATAGAGGATTTCTATATACCTCAAAAGTAATTATAACATTTTTCTTTTTAGCTTCAATTTTTTTTTATAAAATTAAATTAAAATAAAATACTTTTATTGTGAAATAAGTTATGGTTTTTGGGCATGTGGTATTGATAAGTTATGATACTGGCCCATGGTATTGTAACGAAGCTTATTCACAAGTTCATAATATCAATGACAAAGGGGGGATGAATATCCATGATTAAGAATCTTATCATATTGTTATAAGATACTTTGATTGTGAAATAAGTTATGTTCTTTAGGCATGTGGTATTCATCAGTCGTCAAGCTTCACAAGTTCATAATATCAATGGCAAAGGGGGGATGAATATCCATGATTAAGAATCTTATCATATTGTTATAAGATATTTTGATTGTGAAATAAGTTATGTTCTCTTGGGCATGTGGTATTCATCAGTCATCAAGCTTCACAAGTTCATAATATCAATGGCAAAGGGGGGATGAATATCCATGATTAAGAATCTTATCATATTGTTATAAGATATTTTGATTGTGAAATAAGTTATGTTCTCTGGGCATGTGGTATTCATCAGTCATCGTATTCGCCCATGGTATTGTAACAAAGTCTATTTACAAGTTAATAATATCCATGGTAAAGTGTGGGTGAATATCCATGATTAAGAATATTTTCATATTGTTCTAAAATATTTTGAGTGTGAAGTAAGTTATGTTTTTTTGGGCATGTGGTATTGATAAGACATGATATTGTAACAAACCCTAATTAAATTACAAGTTAATAATATCTACCGTAAAATGGGGGTGAATATCTATGGTTATGAATCTTTTCATATTGTTATAAGATATTTTGGTTGTGGAATAAGTTACGGTTTTTAGGCACATGGTATTGGTAAGCCATGGTGTTGGCCCATGGTATTGTTACAAACCTTGTTCACAAAATCACAATATAACAAATTAACTTTTATTACGTTAACTTTGTATGATTAATTGAACCTACATTTACATGTTTGCACTCATCATTGATATCACTTTTACCTTTTTTTCTATTTTTTTAATAAGACGATATTTAAAATTATTTACATACTTATATTACATCTACACATTTACTCTATACTAAGTTGTAAAATACCACTCAATACAATAATATAATATTTTTTTTTAATTTTTTCAATAATTAAAATAAATATTTCACAATATTAAAAACCATATTGAAAAGTTAAATGTCACATAGTTACATAATAATATGTGAAAAGTTAAATGTCACATAGTTACATAATAATATGTCATCTCTAATATTTACTTTCATAGCTTTCCTTTGGACTCACGGGCAGATGACAAACAGGATAGCGTGTTACTAAAGTTTTCTTTATTCTCATCCCCTAGTTTTGCTTGGTAGGGAGAGTATCAATTGGTGATTGCGTTATACGCGCTAAGTCTTTTAGTGCTTTGCGTGTCTGTGAGGAGAAGTTAGTTACGTACTTAGTATACGTGTTTTTAGATATTTAGGAATTATCCATAAAATATTTTAATTATCAATCAATATAAAACGTGGCAACAAAAAGAAGTATATATATATATATAATAAATTTCGAAAATCATTGAATTATGACAGGATAAAGCAATGGTTCCACCTTGAAAAGTGTCAGCGTGACACGTAGAGTGTATGTTGGCCCCGGAGCGTAAGCGTGGGATATTGAATTTTTAAAGTTTTGATTTTCATAAAAATATATTAAGGCGGTTCACGAACACTAGGTGGTGGTGGTCCCTATATTTATGGAAAAATCTAAGCAATGCGATTTCAACTTATAGGTGTTACAAAATGTATGAGCATAATAACCTTCCCACGTCTCAAATTTTTTTTCATGTTCTTGTGAAATTGACTGATTTAATAAATCAAATTTATTCATTTGATATTTTACTAAGGAACATTTTTTTAAAGCTATTAAAATAAAATTTGCCCACACTTCTGAAATGATATGAAATTCTGACTTTTTATAAAAGTTAATAAAATTTATATATTTTGCCCACTTTTCTGAAATTGATATGAAATTCTAACTTTTTATAAAAAGTTAATAAAATTATATATTTGTATTAAATATAATTTTTGAAAAAAATTATATTTAAATAAAAATGAGTTAAATTTTAAAAGTATAAATATAACATAATTTGGAACCTATATATTTTTGAGAAATTATTTAACCGTTAAATAGATATTCTTTTCTTTAAAAATATATATATATATATATAAATATATATATATATATATATATATAAAATATATAAATATATAATCTTAGAACTTATAATATTTAAAAAGAAAAAGTAACTATTTTATTAACTAATTATAACACTATTATACTTAGAAACAGCGGAAGGGGATACAAAAGAGGAAGAAGCTAAATTTAAATTGAGAGTAAATGTTCATGTTATTTTTCAACATGATATGATTCAACATCCTAAAGTACTTTAAGGAAGTGAAATCGACAAAACAAAATCTTACTGACCTTCCTTAAGTGCTACAAGATCCTGAATAGATAAACCACCCTTCCAGGTGTCCAAATCTTGCATTAACTTGCCTTTTCACTGATCTGAACTCTCAGTGGCATGCACAAGCTTACATCCATGTGACTATAGGCATCCATTCACATCCATAACCACCACAAGGGTGTGACTATAGTATTTTTCAGTCAGTTATGTGCCTGAAACCGTGAAATTTGTACCATCTTTTAGAGCTAGACTCCAAGTCGCTACCCAAAACTTGATGAAACTTTCCATAACAGTGAATGACACAAATATAAAACTTTGAACTCAAAAATTCATCAAGGACTTGACCTAACCAAGCCTAACCATGACATACATTTCGTCAAACACATCATGAATATGTAATCTACATGTCATAATTACATATTTGAACATAGGGATTTCATACTTATATGAGAATCATCATGAAGGTCTAATACCTTCTCATAATAGGTGTAATAACATCTATTAGGTCATGCATTGAATAATCATTCATTTACCAATCAAAACATGTCAAGAGCCATAAACAATATACACCATATAATCAACATATAAACCAACAAATAACCAACATATAACCAACATATAAGGCAACAAATAACCAATATATAAACCATGGCAACTTACCCATAATATCACCATCATAATCAATACATATGCTCATAGATCACAATAGAAAATAACTCTTATTAACATATCAAAATGCCAACCAAGTCAGGGACTTCGATGTATTGCCCGACCATAGATTGCCCTAAACCAAATCTTTCTTTCAGCTAATCACCCCCCTCGCCATATTCTAAGCATGCATGTGAGATCTCATGGAATAAAAAAATACAAAACCAAACCAAGGCTTCCAGAGGCCAAACCACTTCAACTCTCAACCGATAATTCCACCTCACAGTCAAACATCACTAACCATCACTAGATCGATCTCTACCCAAGTTGTCCAAGGCTCGAGAGCTTTTGTTCTAGCTTAGCTTCCAGGGCTAGAAACTCAACCCACGGCTACCACAAGGCTCCAAATCATTTGTCCAACCAAGGCTTCCAGGACTAGTAACTCAACCCATAAAGGGCTCCAAAGAATTTGTCCAACCAAGGCTTCCAGGACTAGTAACTCAACCCATAAAGGGCTCCAAAGCATTTTTCCAACCAAGGCTTCTAGGACTAGTAACTCAACCTAAGTTGTTATAGGGCTTCAGAGCATTTGTCCAACCGAGGCTCCAGGAACTAGTAACTCAACCCACAAACATAAGGAACATTAGAACCAACCATAAAACATAGATAAACCCACAACACCATGGCTATCGAAGAAATGGAAAGGTTGGACACCATTGTCAATCTAGGCAATCCTCCATGCCAATGACAGATCATAACTAAGAAACCACATGCATGCCAAAATACCAAGGAAACCATACATGCAACTCGATACTTGCAAAGAAATCCAGTTGTAGCCACTAATCCATTTGTTCCCTTGCATTTTCTTTCTTTTCCGTCACCTTATTTCTCCAAATTGAAGGTATCCCACAACCCTCCAAGAGTGCTCCAAGAAAAATCTAAGTGTGTAAGAGTATGTGAGAGAGAATAGGATAGAGAGCTCTAAACTAAAACTGACAAAACTCTAACACTGATGAAAGCCATGAATTGATCCTCATAAGCCTTTTTGTCATTTAGGCCTTGATTTTCTTCAGTTTTCTTTATTTTTCCTTCAATTCCCTCTCATTCAAACCTGTGACCTTTCACTTTCTTTTTCTCCTATTCTCCATTATTTTCATAAATAAAATGCCAATTAATGTCTCTTTCCTTTTCAAGTGTCTTTGCCAATGCCTTCACCAAGTTACTTTAGCCATAATAAACCAAATGAACACCCACTAGGATGTTTTTCCCAACATTCAACTTGGAATACATGTCCCGTGACCTTGGTCTTATTTTTTTTTTACCTAAAAAGTCAACCAGGGTTATTACAGAACCCTCCCCCTTGGGGAAACACCATCCTCAGTGTTCAATGACACCTATAAATCAACAAACCGCTGAAGAAAAAAAAACATAGTGCCTATGGAGCTTTATAATATAGGTTGTTACAACATTTACAATGCCCACTGCTAAAAACATGACAAGCATACCATTTACTAGAGCTTTATAACATAACGCATTATAGTATTTACAATAACAACCACATATACTCTCATGCACATTTGCTTCATCCAACAAATAAACAGACTGTCTATGGAACTTTATAAACACAACTCTATACAATATTTACAATAATATACACATATGCACATTTTCTCAATCAACAAATAAAGGATACAATGTTTGTATCAGCAATAAGGGAATCCAAAGGCTCACAACTCCACCCTCAAAGTAATACCAAGATTCACCTCCTTCCCAGGAAGTCCAAAATCCACTTCCAAAGTCAAAGCCGCATCCAATGTCCAACGCTACAATCTTGTTCTGCTTGTCCTCTCAGCGAACAAATTATCGGCTCATTGTTCCAGAGCACACTCCCAATGTGCATCTGATTCCATCTGGTAATGCTAATGACCAACAAAATCCATCCCCCGTCCTTCCCTTCTATGCTACACAGTCCCTTGGGCAATTTGGTCACCCCCTTCAGCATAGTCACACACCTTCCAAGTTATGTGGGCATTATTTTCTTTGCTACATAGTCCCTTGGGTGACCCCTCCCTTGGCAAGGTTTCCTTGCATTGGAAGGTCCAAAAACCAAGGCATATCCCTGCCTCAAAACCATCATACCAGTCATAACATGCTCATAGAAATCAATGGACACTATTGTGTACCAATGTCCCACAATGGCCCTGCTCCTAAAGAGCTTTACCAACATATCATTGTCTTTTCCAATTACTTTTTGCTACTATTGCTAATGCTTGCATTCAATTACAACCACCCAACCCAGGCATTTTCTATGCTTTCCTGTACCAAGCACATAATTTCCATTAGACTCATAACGAATTAAAATAAATTCAAATCACACCTCATTGGTGGCCCATTAATAAGGCACACTTACACTTATGTTCACTTCCTGTCACAACAAGCCAAACCAACTTTTCACCAAATCCTCGTGTATAAACCTATCACGTCTGGTTAGTTCAAAAAACAACCATCATAGATCAAAATCATGAATCGCATCCAATCATCATAAACCAAAATTGTAGATCGCATGTAACCATCATAAATCAGAGTCATAGATCACATGCATAATTAGAACTGAAATAAACTATTGATACTTATCCTACAGTCGATTCTTGCTTTGTCTTTTGTCCTTTTCATACACACACTAGATTGGTTGCCACACATGACAGGTACCTAGTTCCTTCTCTCCTCTTTAATCACGTACACATACACACAATATACATTACAACACACACACCCACACATCACGTACAACATCGCACAATACATGCAGCTACACTCGGTATACATTGCGATACATACACCTATACTCGATGTACAATACAACACATTACATACACCTACACCCAGTGTACAACACAATATATATACGTACCATGGAAAATTTTAGGGGATAATATTCACAAGTGGACTAATTTTGCATGATTTAAAAAAAAAGAGATTTTCCAATTTCCATTTCTTCTAAAAATGATTCACCCAAATTTTACAGTACACAATTATTTTACCCTAAAAATCGCCAAAATTATATGGACTCTACCTATAAAATAATTAGAAAGTTGGATATTTTTATAAGTATATCAACAAACATTATATAGTTTTCATATTAGGCACTAGTGACATTCGGCAAGAGTTATAAACTTTAAAATAAATTCTATTCTTAAAAGTTTCTCTTATATGTACACAAACTACCACACAAGGAATACACATGGCATGATATAAGGACTACACATAACATAGTACCACATGTATACAACAAAATTTGTCTATGACATGTACACAATACCATATGTACAACATCACCATGTGTACAACATGTACACAACACCACCTATACACAACACCACCTTCACAATGTGTACACAACATCACATATACATAGCACCACCTGCACAATGTGTACACAACACCACATGTACACTACCGCCTACACAATGTGTACACAACCCTACATGCATGACGTGTACACAACACCACATGCATGACATGTACTCAATACCACCTACACACAACACCCATGTACAACATGTACACAACACCACATGTCCAATCATGCACACAACATCACATGTACATAACACCATATGTACAACATGCACACTGTGCTACATGTATACAAAACCACATATGCAACATGCACAAAGCACCATATGTACACAACACCACATATCCAACATGCACACAACACCATACATTCACAACACCGCATATCCAACATGCTCACAACACCATATATACACAACACTACATATCCAATATGCACACAACACCATATGTACACAACACTACATCAACAATATATACACACCACCATTTGATACCAGCACTGCATAAACAACATGTACAAATCATCATATATACACAACACCACATGTACACAATGTCACAGGTACAAAATGTACAATATGTACAACATATATACAACAATAGTACTACACATCCAGAAACCACACTGACTCTACCAAACAACCTTGCTTCTAGTGTCTTATCAACTTTCCATGCATGTCCCAGCATGTTATAGATCACAATGCTTTCATTCCGCTGATGTATCCCTTAGAATTACCTAACATAGCATAAATATAGATATAGTACAAGCACATAATATCAATTCATATCCACATGCTACTAACCTCATAGATTTGTCAGGGCTACGCTTCTCACTTCATTCCTCATAAACCATGAACCTCTTCATGTCATTCACTTGCATAAGCAATCATTCCTCCACAAGAATGATCCTTGACGACCCTTTCAGACAATGACATACATACATACATACATATATATAAACATTAGCATAAAGCAATCATGATCCTATCAAAAAATGGCACATACATACATGTATACATATATAAACATCATCATAATCATGATCACAACATAATTACCATATATCTTAAGGTCAAGGTTAAGAGAAATCCCTTTATCTTTGCACAACATGCACAACAATGAGAACAACAGTTCCCAATATAGCCAAGGCATTTGATGCCTCAAATCCATTTACTTTACCTTTTTGATTACCTTTCACATGTTTGTACTGCCACCGTCCATTTATCCAAATGGATCAACTAGTCCAACTGCCTATCATATTCTTACATTCAGTTGCCCTTATAGATGCGTCGGGTTTCATTTGAGTCTTACATTACCTGTAAAGTTTCATTCAACCCTTCCTAAGATCCATTAAATTTCCTTTTTTCCAACCAAATCCCAATACTCTCAAAACAAAAATGACAAGACCAAGAAGAAAATAAGAGAAAACCTTAAAAACCAATAACAATACGACACCAAAAGAAAAGTGGTATGGCCATATACTAAACATAAACAAAGCAGCAATCAAGCACAACAAATCACCAAATGCCAAATGCCAAAAGCACAAGACTAGCAACAAACACCATGACTCAATCCCCATGGTTCCCAAGGAAAGCTCAACCTGAGCCTTCTTCAATATTTCTTGGCAGTATCTTTTTCCATGCAATCCCATGCAACAAACTACCATAAAAACATAATTTTTAGTGTATAAATAAACATAAAAATGGATTGGTTACCTTACCTTGATGTGCCAGGCACATTGCCTTGTAATTGAACACATACATATATCATATCTCAAGGGACTCCAATTCCCTTTGACATATTCAACTATAACTAGAAACTAGCTAATATACTTGCCAAACAAATGTTCATGAATATAAAACATATCCACATAATGTTAGACAAAATCAAGGTTAAGAAGACTTCTTGTATGCAAAGCACTCATTCATTTGGAATTTTGGTTTCCAAACATAGCCAAAGGAATCCTCACCCAATTCCTTTCTTTTATCCTTTTACCTTTCTGCAATTGAGTCTTACTATTTACTATCACATCACCCAACTAATAGTTATATAAAAAAATCAACAATTACCGTGTCATGCTAATACCAAGCATGTGGCCCTGCAAATTCTCACACATCTCATCCACATGTTCCAAAGATCAAAACATCATATCTATTAATTTGAAACCAACCTCTACCAAGACTAACAACCATGTCATAATTTGCGATTAACCCACATTTGTTAATCATGATACTAAACTAGCACCCACTCACACTCAAGTGCATATTAGTTGTCTCAACACATATTGTGTTAGTAAAACCATCTTAAAACAAGATCATTCCTTCAGCAATCTCATAGATACATACTCATATCATGCAATTAGTCAAATATTCAAACAACCTATAAACATACCATGTTAGATAAACCAAATAAACAACACAATCAACTCATACCTCAATGTATCTCAGGGGAGGCTATCACATCTACATAGTCAGTCAAGATTAGTACGACACAATATCACAAGTATATCATCTCATACCTGAACCTCATAACCACGACCATATGTATAGGCCAATCAAGGTTAACACGATGCATATAACATCAATATCTTAGATGCAATGACCATAATCACCATGCATAGGACCACAATTCATATAACAACAAGTTAACTACCATTCATGTCTATCCGAGACACGTGCATATGACCGCACTAATTAACTAGAATCTATCATACATGTAACCAAAACGAGAATCGAATGACAAGCATATACATAACCATAATGCATATAACAACCATTAACCAACGTACTTGAATGCCAAACATACAAACTTGTATGGTGATATGCTCTTACCCCGAGGTCCAGTGCTACAACCTCACTCTAAGAGTCTGCATCTCTTACTCTATCTTAACCAACATATATTATCAATGACATCATGATGACATAACTACATACAATTACCTCACGATGCGTATCTATCATATTATGCATGCATAACCATAACCATAACAATGCATGCATAATAACATATAAACACTGACATGCATAACAAATTCATATACAACCGACATGCATTCATGACAAACACATCCCAACATCAACATCATCAACTTCTACATCACAACACAACTGTAATAATGAGCATCACCATACATACATAAGAAGCACATATACAACCTACATGCATGCAAGACAAAAACATTCTGCCCATCCAGTCCAAGAGTTGAACCATGCTCTAATACCACTCTGTGACAACCTCATCCCACACTTACCCAATTTTACCGGTCCGTCGTGGTAAATATGTGACGAAGAGTTACTATGATATGATTCAACCTCCTAGATCACCTTAAGGAAGTTGAATTGACAAAAAAAACACTATTGACCTTCCTTAAGTGCTATAGGACCTCCAAGGGCTAAATCACCCTTCTAGGTGTCCAAACCCTGAGTTAAGTTGCCTTTTCACTGATCTGGACTCCCAATCACATGCACAAGTCTGCATCCATACAATTATAGGCCTCTAGTCACATGCATAACCACAACAAGGGTGCGACTACAATCTATTTCAACTAGTTTTGTGCCTAAGACAACGAAATCTATGCCACCGTTTTAGGGGTAGACTCCAGGTCACTCTTCAAAACTTGATGAAACTTTCCATAATAGTAAATGACACAAAGAAAAAGCTTCTAACACAAAACTTTATCAATGAATTAACCTAACCAAGCATAACTATGGAAGATATTTCATCAAACACATCATAAACATGTCATCTACAAGTCATAATTACATATTTGAACATAGGGACATGTTGTAGCTGCTACAAGCACCCTCCAAAATTTTGGCCTGCACCCAATTTGAAAGCCTCCCTTGAGAGTTTCACTTGATGATTGCACACCCTCGGGTTCACTCTGTGAGCTCGTGTGAATCTTCACATTCGCCTTGCTTGTTCATTTTGCCAAGTATTGCATGTTGATGTCAAAGTCATACATGCGACCATGTTCTAGTTATGCTCAAAGTCTTCGCTTCATGTGCACTTTTTGTGTTAGCTATGAAAACATTTGTCGCACTCACACACAAAGTCACATTCATTGTCACGCAAGCATTGTCACAGTCAGCCAATGATTAATCACAAGTGTCGCGCTTGTCGCTTACATCGTCAGTCATTCATATTGAACATGTCTGTTTGGATGGTTTGAGTTTCTCGTCATCAAGTCATGCAAGTGTGTGTTTGGAGGATCACATATGCATCTTTTACTCGTTCACACACTTAGTCATTTGTGTTGAAGTTCAGATGACCAGAATCCCCTCTAACAGTCGGACCATTACCCCGCTATCGACTTTATCGACTATCACCCAGAACAACACAGAAGCACCTCACAAGTCATTTCAAGTTGTGCTAACCACAAGCAAACCAATCAACTTTCATGCTGGTCAACCAGAGAATTTAACCCGACAGCCACCTCGAGACTCATTGCCCTCAAAACTTGCACAGAGGTTGTAGACCTTGCTCACTCTGCTGGATGGGAAAATTTTGCAGACAGGCCAAACAAACACCCAATGTCTATCCCTATCTCCCTCAGAAAATTGCACAAATTTTCCAGCTAGCCCTCCCGATAGTCAATCGGCTTCTCACCTAGAAAATTGTGTAGTTTTCATGAGCAGACCCTCTGTTGCCTAGCAGTCCGCTCAGTCCAAAAATTGCACAGAGGTGATTAGTAGGCTGGCCTCTCACCATCAACACATTTTTTTCTTGCCAGCAGCAGACTGCCAGTTTTCTCCAGGAATTGCATTGTTTCTGCAGCCAAGCTCTCGACAGTTGACTGCTAGTTTGCTTTAGGAATTTCACAGTTTTTGCTACTAGTGACCCAGCAACCAACTGCCAGTTCCCTCCAAGAATTGCATAGTTTTGGTTGCAAAGTTCCTAGTCCATTCCTCCAAAAAATTGCGCAATTTTTGTCTGCCAATCATCCTTATAGCTCGTCCAGCTCCTCCAAAAAATTGGCATTTTTGCTGCCAAGCCCCACTGCCCACTCGTTCCAAAAAATGTGTAGATTTTGCTTACCATTCCTTCCCACAACCCAGACTGTTCCTCTAAAAATTGTGTAGTTTTTTCCACTAGCTGAGAAAGACCTTGCGGATAATCACTCTTGATCTGGATTTCCCATCTTCATCACCGAGTGACTCTTGCACAGTTTTCATCAGCAATTCTGGGAGCCTTCATACCGCCTCACAACCTTGTTACCTCTCTCGGTCTCCTGCATCCCAAATGATCATGTATAATGGTAGACTAGGAGGTTTTTGAATTTTATGTTGTCTCGTCATGAGTGACTACAGTTACATGTACACAAATAAACATGGCACGACGACGAATGGGATGAATGAAGTGAACACATGAAGAAGGACAGGTTCACCAACGGACAAACAAACAATGCATGCGTAGAGATGTTCTTGCGAACAGATGATCATGCAAAGATGTCTTTGCTGATGAATGGATGAGAAAACATAAGAGATGTGCTCATGGATGGATGAACAAGCACCTTTCACGAACAGATGAACCTGTCAAGCCTTCCAACATACAAGCAAGGAGCAATGTGCAAAATGCAACATCAAGTGGATTGACGACCATCGAAGACTCTGTGAACTTCACCATGCGGAGGTGAAGCTGTGACACCCCATGAGGACATCCATCACTTAGTAGCACTACAACTCGACATGCACACCAGCAGGAGCACAAATGTACGAACACTATCATGTCGAGTTATGTCATGAGTCATGTCGTCCACATCTCTACTATGGGCCATACTGTCAATCAATGTAATGTAATGTGGAAGTCCAAGTGACCCACTTGTTTTACAAAGAGTCATGTAAAGTCGAAAAGTCATGGAAGTCGAAAAGTCATGAAAGTAGTCGAACAACGACAAGGGTCAGTTTCACCCTTCACTATAAATACTCCCTCATTTGTACATGTAAAGGAATTTTTCACCTCACCTCCTCCCACATAACCAAGAGAGTTTGTAATATTTCCTTTGAGGATCTGTAATATTTTCTTTGAGGAGTGAGTAGTGACTCCAATGCCCTACCCATGGGGTTACTGATGTATGGTGTAACGATGTGTCTTGGAACTTTCTCTTAATTCAGAAGCCTACTAACAAACCAACACATTTTCACACATGTATTGTAACTGTTGTAAGACTAATCTTGAACACTTGTAATGCATGTTTCTTTAACCTATGTTGAACACTTGAACTAATTTCACTTGTTATAATACATAATCTATTGATGAAAATGTGATGTATATGATGTTAACGTTGTCTTGTCCATGATGGCTACCTCCTCGGGCATCAAACATACCTTTCACATAAAACTTGCCATAACAACCGTTGCACTCTTGTGGATTCATCTGCTAAGTTTTTTACGTGTTATCTTCCCTTGTTTGTTGTGACTTTTGCATCCGTGTGGATTGTTCCTCCTAAATCTGTGCACATCCTGTTGTGTTGTGTGTTCCTAGTAGAGTTGGGGCTTCCTCCCAACCGAATTGGGACTCACTCTCACCCTCTCCCACTACAGTGAAAGAACCATTGACACAAGTAACATTAGTAGTCACCAGGCACATGAACCTTACTTCTCAAAGACAAATCAGGCCACTCTCCTGCGCTGAAAAGAAATAGTTGAGGAAAATCCTTAAGATAGTGGCAACGAGGCCATCATACCAGATGGGACTCCCACACTAAACGGTGTAAGGTCTAGTTGGGACTTCATACTGGGGTGATCCCCTAAATGTTGGCAGGTCCAGCACCATCAACATTTCTAGTGCTAGCAGGAGGGAAACTAGTTGTATATGGTTGAACATCCTCTCACACTCATTCATCAATCATATGGTCAAGGCAGTGACTCGCACTCCCTCTCACCTATGCGCGACTCTGCAGTTGGTTACTCCTCACCTCCTAGGACTAAACACGAGATTCAATATCATCACCTTCACTCCATCATCCCATTACTCGTCAGTTCGTGAAAGTAGTCAGAATGATCCGAGGCATACAACATCTT
This sequence comes from Pinus taeda, assembly GCA_000404065.3. NCBI lineage: Eukaryota > Viridiplantae > Streptophyta > Pinopsida > Pinales > Pinaceae > Pinus > Pinus taeda. Next base: position 36,377 of record APFE031036522.1, on the reverse strand, counting down.
CCATATGCATCAAGGAAGCGAAAATTCACTCCTACAGGAGTTGTTGTATCATCGATGGAAGAAGCAGTCCTTACCACACTTGAAGGTCTGGAAAAAGTTATTGAGAACAGAGAGGAACCTCTGGTCTTCTGGTAAGGCAAACAAGACACTCTTGTGATCAGACTTTCGTACAGGAGGCGGGGGGAAGGCAGCGGAGGAGGCGGAGGCGGAGATGAACCAATGGACTCAAATCTGGAACCATCAGATTCTGAAAGAGAGGAGGAGGATGAAGAAGAAGAAGAGATGGTTGATTCCAAATTTGGAATGGATGACTTAGGGACCATTGGCTTTCCAGGGTGTCTTGCACAAGATGCCGAAGTGAGCGGAGAGAATGAACATCAAGTTTAACCCTGACAACATGGTGAAGGAAGAAGATCACTTAGACAACTTCTACATGCAGTTGCAGACCCTTGAGGTTCAGTATGACGACGTAGAATGTAGATTGTTTCCATGTACCTTGGATGGTCACGCAACTGCATGGTATCATAGCCTTGAACCGAACTCTATACAAAACTGGGGTGCATTTAAACGCTTGTTCCTTGATAATTTTTCTGATAACAAGACCCGAGCCATGCTACTCAAAGAATCGGGAAGCCTAAAGATGGAGGGAAAAGAAAAGGTAAATGACTTCAATCAGAGGTTTACATGCATATTGAACAAGTTTGCAGCAGAAACTAAACCTCATGATTCCATCACTGTTGATTACTGCACATCCACACTGCCAACTAACATTGCCCAGTTCTTCAAGTGAGTTGTGAAACCAACACTCTTAGAAAACTGCGAAGAGGCTATTGTTGTTGAGAAAGACTTGTGCTCAATTGGAGTCATCAAGGATGACGAATCAACAAAGGACTCCAAATATGTGAGCAGGAAGTCCCAAGTGATGGCGAGCAAGGGTAGAGACAATGAAGCAATCCATATTGATACCCTCACTCGCCTAGTCAAGAAATTGACTATGGTAGTGTTCGAGCTCAAACAACAGAAAACAAACAGATTTGCAAACAACCATTCACCCAGGTAGAGACAGGCAAGCATCTCATCAAGTAGCAACCAGTCCGCTCCAAAAACTGCATAGAGCTCTATCTTCCAAGTTGAACAGTGTGCAAATCCTAAGTTTTGTTCATTCCATGAAGAACATCACCTCGAGAACTCTTGTTTGTATTGGAAGCGAGTCGCAAACTCTGTATACAGTCATACTTTCAATGTGGAAAATAGTATGTAGGAGTAGTTGGAAGACACTGATGGTGATAGAGAGGTTGCACTTGATGAACCATCAAGTTCTCAATATGTGGTGAATGCATATTAGTGCTCGCAAGCAAGGTCAAAGACAAACACCAAGAAGTAGCCCCAAAAGAAAATTGATCGATACAATCTCAGGAGTAAAGGGGATCCCCTTACACTTGGGGAAGCACAAGAAAATATTAGGTTGTTATTGAGGAAGGCTGATCCACCAGCCACCACAAAGCCAAAAACATAGAACAAGTTCGGGAAGACTGCGGTAGACAAAAGTACATCCATGAGAAACAAGCTACAAAACACTCCATCTGATGATGCAAACATATGTTCTACCCCAGACACCTTGACAAGTCTACCACCTGTGGAATACAACATTGTAGATGACATGAAGAAAACTTGAGAGAACATTAGTTTGTTAGAGTTAGATAAGATCCAGAGTCAACGAGACATCTTATTGTATGCATTGGGACAGACAGAAATGGACAGCGCAGCCTCTACCAACAAGGGAGAAAGGACACCTCCCAGATCACTTTCCACTATGCTCAACACTCTCCAGATGGAAGAAGAAAACTCAGGTTGCCCTCCATTCCTACTGTCATTTGAAATATTTAACTATAATTTTCACAATTGCTTGGTTGATTTCGGCACGACAACCAACGTCATGCCACTCTCCATTGCGAAAAAGATCAATGCACAATGGAGTGAGACATCCGCGTGAATCATACAACTTGATCGAACATCAGTACCAGCCATTGGTGAACTACGAGATGTGATCATCCAAATATATCATGATGATCGAGTCCACCAAGGCATCAACATAGTTGTTGTGGACATACCAAAAGCATACGGTCTACTACTCAACAAAGATTGGTCCACTAAGCTAGATGAATATTTTGCTATAGATTGGTCTCACATGTGGCTTCCATACAAGGGAAAATGCAACCAGATATGGGTGTCATCCGAGAGGTATATGAAACATGCTGTCACTCCTCTTAACGGTGAGAATGAACGTTGGCCTTCGCAGAACTCATGTTTGGCAACTGCCTCCTTGAAACAGCATTGGGGTGTTATCCTACACGGCCAGCTCCAACCCCACTAAACATGCAGTTGTGATTCCTTCCTTGCCCAACTTATGGTATGAAACTTGTACAACACATTTTACCAATAGTAGCAGTAGTAGTAGCATTAGCAGTGGGAGTAGTACTAGCACATTAAGTGGTCCATGTACAGACAAGTTGTGGACCATGTACTTTGACGGATCAAAGACGTAGGATGGATTAGGAGCCTAATGTGTCTTGATTGACTCTTAGAACATGAAGCATCTAGTTTCAAGTTGATTGGAGTTCGAGTGCATGAATAATGTTGACGAGTATGAAGCACTCGTGTTAGGTTTACAGAAAGCCATCAACCTCAACATGGTCATGCTCAAAGTGGTAGGTGATTCATAGATAGTGGTACGGCAAGTACGTAACACCATTCATTATTTGTCACCGCATCTCAAAATTTACCAGCAAGAGATATCGTGACTAATCTCAAACTTCCAAGCATTTGACATCATTTTTGTACCACGTACGCATAATACAGCTGCCAATGCTTTGGTAAATGCAGGTTCGAGAATGTCACCGATTAGGGATAGATTTACTATTGAAATTTTGTACAAACCATCTATCCCAGATAACATAGCTAATTTACGTGTGTTTAATGATGATCAACAGATACTACAGTTCATGGCCAACGCTGACGTCTTCAAAGATGCAGCGATAGATGACGATGAGCATGAGCGCTCTTTGCAAGCAGAAGTTGGTAATAGAAAAAGCCACCTTATCACAAAAGGCGTGGCAACATTGGAAAAGATTTATGACTTGCAAGAACGTTTTTAGGGGCCAAGGAATAGCAAGACCCATAATTCCACCATGAGGCATGAACTGATAAACCTGGGAACAAATCAAGGTCCGAAGTTTGTCCATCTTGGTAGATGTTGTACCCAACAAGAGCAACAAGCCTTTTTCCACTTGTTCAAACAGTACGGAGATGTGTTCGGGTGGACATATGATGATCTGAAAAATTATGACAGATGGATCATTCAACACATCATCTCGATCAAATAAGGGGTCAAGCCATATCAATAGAAGCTAAGGAAAGTACATCCATCACTTGAAACCCTCATATAGAAAGAGCTTACTAAGTTGTTGGATGCATGGATCATATATGAAGTTCATCATTCCACATGGGTTTCAAATCTTGTTCCTGTACATAAGAAGTTCGAGGAAATCCGCTTGTGTGTCGATTTCCAGCACATAAACTACACCTCAGACAAAGAGAACTACCTGTGCCATTTATGGACCACATTTTGCAAACAGTACCTGGGGCACAGATGTTTTCTCTTCTTAACGTCTCTCAAGATAAAATTAGGTTTTGGTAGCAGAACCTGATAGACTTAAAACTACTTTTTGTACCAAGTGGGGTACGTTCGTACAAATGAATGTTATTTGGGCTTATAAATGTAGGCGCAACCTTTCATCGCGCCATGGAAATCACTTTTCATTGACTCATCAGGCAGAGTGTAGTGGTATACCTCGATGATGTGACTAAGTTCTCAAAAAGACAAGAAAATTGCATACCCCATCTCAATAAAAAAATTTAGCAATGTCGGAGATACAGGATTTCCTTGAATCCCAAAAAGAGCATATTCACAGTGTCTGAGGGGAACCTTCTTGGACACATTGTTTCCAAAAGCAGGATCAAGGTGGATTCAGACTGGGTCCAGACTATCACACAGATCCCTCACCCATCCAACAATAAAGCCACGAAGTCCTTCTTGGGCAAGATAAAATTCCTCTGGAAGTTCATATCAGATTATGCACAGATAGTTAAGCCCATGCAAGACATGATAAAGAAATATGCAGTCTACAGCTGGGGAAAGAGGGAAAAGTATGCATTCGCTTAGATCAAGCAAGCCATTATAGAAGCGCCTGCATTCTTTAGCCCAGACTTCAAGAAGGACTTCCTATAGGACACCTTTGCCTCCAATAATTCACTAGCTATAGTACTCAGAAGGATGAGATGAACGATGAACGTCCAATCTCCTTCATGAGCCCAAGCATGTAGGGACCAAAACTCAACTACCCCACTATTGACAAGAACGCTTATGCAGTTTACAAGGCGGCGAAACACTTCAGGCCTACTTTTTGAATAACCACTACATAGTCTTTGTCCCTCACCCAGGAGTTCACACATTTCTTGTGCAACAAGAACTGGGTGAACGACGTGTGAATTGGATGAAAGGATTGCAAGAGTATGATCGTGAAATCAAGCTAGTTCACATGATCAAAGGACATGGGCTCTGCAGACTTGCAACTGAAGCGGTACATGCAATGGAGAGTGAAGAAGAGCTCATCAGCTAGGAGAAACAAATTGATATGTATGATATAAGGTGAGACACACCCACTAAAGAGGGAACCTCTTGGTACACAGATGCGTGCCAGTACCTTGAGCACAACACCATACCCTCTCACTTTTCCATCAAACAAAAGAGGGAATTACACCTTAAATCATTAGCATATCAGTCGGTGCATGGATTGCTTTACAGAAAGCACAGTAATGGAGTTTTTCTCAAGTATATGGAGGCATGTGAATCAGAGAAATTATTTCAAGATCTGCATGACAGACCCATCGGGGGCCACTTTGCGAGAAACACCACTACGCATAAGGATATGCGAGCCAGTTTCTATTGGCCCACATTATTCAAGGATTCACATGTTTATGCCTGTAAGTACCTGGTATGTCAGTGATGTGTCGACATAACACGAAGATCAGCAACCCCACAACACCCTGTTGTAGTGATCGAACCATTCCAACAATGGGGCCTGGACATCATCGGGGACATCTTCCCACATTCATCAAAGCAAAATCACTACATTATGACAGGAACATACTACTTCACGTGGTGGACAGAAGCAATTCTACTCAAACAAGTGAACTACTAGGAGGTCATCAACGTCCTCCAATAGAACATCATCTAACACTTCGACATTTTGGTATCACTTGTTTTTTTAATGCAACTTACTTTTTGTCTTTGAAACTCTATGATTTTGCATTACAGAATGGTATTGTGCTAAAGCATTCATCTAAATATTACCCACAAGGAAATGGTCTCACAGAGTCCACGAATAAAAACCTCATCCGCATAATCAAGAAGATCATTTTTGCTAAGCAACGCAAATGGAATATTTCCCTAACCAATGCCTTAAGGGCTGACCGTGTAACACCAAAGCCTTCTCTGAATACCTCACTGTACTTCCTAGTTTATGGAAAAGAAGCCATCCTTCCACCAAATATCTACTTGCCTGCACTTCATCTTTCCTAAGAATCCCAAGGCAAGCCTTGCCAGCTAGTTCAGCGTAGGATAGATTTTCTCCATAAGCTTTAGGAAGAAAGGATGAAAGCAAAATAAAAATTCACACTCCACCAGAACCATATCAAGAGATGGTTCGATAAGAAGTCTGCAGGGAAAGCTAACTTCAATGTTGGTGACTTAGTTTTGAAATGGGATAATTCCCATGAAGACAAGGGAAAACATACAAAGTTCTAGTCCCTATGGATTGGTCCATACACAGTCCACAAGAATCTTGGCCCACACACGTATCATTTGCAATCACTTGATGGGAGGATTGAAAACCTTCCTATCAACGACCAAGATCTCAAGCATTATTTTTAGTAGGTCGAGCCGCACCCTGTGCCATGTACATAGTCTACTTACTGCTTGTTGTTTTCATTTGGTTGTCTTTGATTACTATATTTGTTCTTGCTTTGTTTGCTCTTCTTACTATTTTTGTTTATCTTTGTTTTGTTTGTTTGATATATTAATATTTTTGTTTCCAAAAATAAGTGTTTCCAATTACTACGTTCTGGCTTTTGAATAGAGTATGTGGCTGAAATTTCAAGAAACTTGTGACACTACAAAGCTTGGCTAGTCTTGTGTCTATCTTCTCTATGCTTGGTTATAATATTTGGCTGATGAAGTATTAATGGAAAATACGAACCATCTGCAAGGGAAATTTTGGTCCAACCACGAACCTGTGTCCACACTGGGAAGGCCCATGCTTGTACTCAACCTTCTACTCTGTGCGTTAAAGCTCATCCAACTATTAGAAATGGAGAAGGGGAAAATATAAATGAACAAACCTATGTCATAGGTCATAGGTATTACATGCTTCTCTGAAGGAACAACCTCTCCTTCCCTCAATAACTCGGGATCCCTCTTCCACCCCAAAAATAAATAAGTGCCTATGCAAAATCCTCTTGAAAAAATACAAAGGCAAAAGAAGAGAAAGGCTTCTTGCACAGAGAGGTGAAGCATGCAAGTCCATCGGGGCACTGACCATGCTCCCTCACAGTGGAGAAATGCATGTGTTCCTGCATGACTCCATCGGGGTACTGTCCAGGCCTACTGGCAGTGGAGAAACACCAGAGATGAAAATTTATACTATGAAAATCTTCAACTCGCGAGCTAAACTACCCTTCCCGAATTAAAAATACTGTGATCAAGCTAAACTTTTGATTTTGTTTGTCTGAGTTGGAAAAAGGTGAACCATGTATGTCCATGGGGTAAGTGGGGAAGACAAAGTAA
>APFE031036522.1:4373-24448 GCA_000404065.3 Pinus taeda | reverse complement strand
GGAACATGTATCTGATTCGGAAGCCTTCAACTCGGCCACCAATGACTGCTTGGTCCGACACTCACTTGTGTTATGAGTGGGACTCTTGTGGAACTCACACCACTTTCCTGTGTCCTTCTTTAGTTTCGTGGTGTTGTTCTTTTCTTGCGGCTTCGACAGGTTGTCTTGGGTCACCCCGCCTTGGCTTTGTCCTTTGGGCTTCGTATTTGCAGATCCAAAGTCTCGCTTCTTCTGTTTGAACTTTTTCTCGATTTTGACAGCGTATCGGTATGCTGTGCCGAGTGAGGATATGTTCAAGAACTCCATCTCTTCCTGGATGTATTTGTGTAGGCAGCCACGGTATTGAGTACCAGATGCAGTTCAGAATCTTTGATACCAAATTGTGTACGAAGGGTATGAAAGATGTTTGTGAACTCTGGCACATCTTGGTCTCGTCCCTGCCGCAGTGTGGTCCATTTGATGTTTTTGTCCTCGTAGCTTTTGACAGGGTAGTACTACTCCTTGATGGCATCTCGGAATGAATCCCAAGTGGGCGCGGCTGAAAATAGTGAGCCTGTGCTTTCATCCTTCTGCTCATAGTAGTTTTCCCACTAGTCCTTGACGTGGGGGGTTGCTTTGAGAAGAGCAAAAACAATCTTTTCCCGACTCGAAAATTCATGAACAGAAAAATAACCCTCTAGCAAATTTACCCATTATCTACGACATCTGCGTCTATCTGACCCTCGAATATGGGGATTTGAAAATTAACTTGTACCTTAAAGGGCGTGGTGTTTGCAAAGTAGCTGCTGGAAGCCGATGCGTCACCTCTCGGTAGCCGCTGAAGGATCTGCACAAAGCTATCCATCATCACGTTCCTTTGCCGCTCGAGTGCTTCTTCGAGCAAGATTTTGATAGGATCTCCTGCTCCCTCATCTTTCTTCTCATCCGCCATGGGAGGCCATCGGGATTTGCGAGGCTGGTCTTGCAAAGGCGGACCAGTTCAAACCTAACTCCTTATATTCGCGACCTCGTTGGGAACATGCAATGAAAAAGCAGAGAAAAAGCAGACCCTCCTGATACCCACTGATCGGATTTATACACGGAACACAACAAATTACAGAGATAACCATTAACACAAAGATGCAGCGAAATAATACTTCATTTCATTATTGAAAATACCGAAATATGCTTACACCAGAAATGGGAAATAACCCGCTAGGCGATGGTAGTTATCTTAAGAAGAGATGTGACGGCTACATTGCCTTCTGAATTGTCTGAAATGTATTACAATGAGGCTCGAAGCCTATTTTGTTTTGAGAAATAATGGAAAACCCTTCACATTCCAAAACCTAACCCTAGAAGATGAAACGCCAAATTTGTGGGCCCCGTTTTGGGTAAATTGGTACATCAATTTCCCGGGGTCGTAACTTTGGCATACGATCTCTGTTTGACGCGTATGATAGCTCGTTAGAAAGATCTATTCGAGAACTACCACTTCGGGAAGGGCAACATAGGCCCATGGACCCATGTTGCCCCCATATTTCTCAAAAAACGTCGTTTAGCGCCTCAAAACAGCTTCGGAAGTTCAGGACCCGAAAAAACTGCTAAAAATAGTAAATTGTGCTACAATTACGGAAATTGAAAAACTGAAAGAGACAGTTGTGGGGGTCCAAATGGGATAGGTGGGTGGCCACCAACATCCACCTGGATCACAATGACTATAGTATGTTTTCTTCCTCAATATCTGCTTAACCTATTTATTTTCATGCTGTTGAGAGGGTTTTTCATGCCTCATGAGTGTTGCCATTCTTTTCCAACACTTAGAAAAGGTATGGTTAGGTAAACCAAAAAAAGTGCATGTTTTTTGATGCCTTAATCTTTGTTTATCATTAACATCATGATCATAATCAACATTCAAAGATCGAAAGTGATTATACCTTCCTGTGCTGTCTCTAATGTCAGTATGGCGATGAGAGCTTGCCTCAACTCTCTCCCTGCAATGGGAACTGCCATGGGATGATGGGGATGTTTTCGCATCATTCTCTTTCCTCGACGATGTCTCGGACGAATCTCACACCTTTGAGCACTCTCCTTTAGTGTACCTCGAGCCTGCAAATTGAGGTTCATGCATAACCTCCAAAGGTTGAGTTATGCCTTGGTTGTTAGCACCAAGCTCTTTCTCCTCGTGCCTTGTCTTTGTAAGGAGCCTCATATTTGTCCCTCTAGTCGGGATCTCCAAATCCCCAATAGAAATTATATTATGAGAAGATGAAATCAAAAGGAAATCAACATCTTTTACCTTCTCTTTCAATTTGGAAAGAACTGATGAGGGCTGCTCATTGTTTGTTGTTGGTGGTTCGCTAATTGTCTCAGCACATTCCCTAACTTCTTTCCTGACATACCCAAGTATTGCTTGATGGGGTAATTCCTCTACTTGGATGGGATTGACAATGTCTTTGCCATTAACAACCAAGCCTTTTCCTTCATATCCCACTCTCTTCAACAGTTTGGCACCAATTCCTGTGGTGTGATTTTCAAACACAGCGAAATCATCATCAAGAAATATAAATGAAGATGGAAAACTACTTTTTACCTCACATGGGTCTCGCTGCAGCTTTTCCAAGGCCTCGTCCTTTGCTTGCAGCTGTAGTAGCAAATTCCGCTTCTCCTTTTTCTCTTCGTGTAGACGCATCTTCAATTTATCATTCTATATTTGAAGATTATGCTTGTTTTTCTTCAATTCTTTCATGGCTTCTTCTGTGGCTTTCAACTGAAGCTATAATTTCTCCTTTTCCTCTATCTCTTTCTGTAGAGTTTTATACATAACTTCCACTTTCTTGGAAATGTTAAGCATGGTCTCGTACATTGCTCTTTCATCCTCTATCATTGCACATTCCATTGTTCACACTGCAATTCATATCAACGCAAAGACCTGCTCTGATACCACATGATCCATGTCCGGATGTGAAGAAGGAACTTTCCAAGACCTTTTACTTTCATGATGTGTTAAAATTGATTTTTAAAAGAACATTAACAAATACAATTGTAGGCTATAAAGAAGAGGAACATAACAATCATCAGCACATGAAAACAAAAGTTGTTGATAACAGAGTTTGTCTAGGAGGGACTACATCTCTGGGCCCTAGTGTCAAGATGGTGTAGGATGCTGCATTAAGTGTTGTCAATAAAGATGATGTACACAGAGATGATGTCTTGATCATACAAGGAAGAATTCCCTCACGCAGGAGTGGCTCTAAGAGATGTTCCACAACTAGAACTCTCAATCAAAAGACTCCTATCAGTATGACACAAAAACAGGCATGGTGTGCATCCCGCCAACATGGCACAAAAGGGATGTCAAAGCAAAACACATGCATGATGACAATAAGAGTATACCAACAACATACAATAAGGGATCTCAGAGCATAACATGAAGAGTTATGACAGAAAGTACATCATATAGAAGATTCTGCATAACATTAAGCAAGGAATCATGACAACATGAAATAAACAAGATCCTGCATCTATATCAATCAAGGATCCATGCAACATAATGTAAAAGAAGAAATACATGAACAATAATCATATACCTCACACCACATGCCATCTGAATAAGTGGATGTCTCATTGCTGAAGCTGCTCATACCACCGATCTCAGGGCATCGATGAAAGAAGATGGCTACTTGCACAAGAATGTGGACATCTGAATTAGACTGTCAAAGTGCTGAAGCTTGCTGAATATCGATTTCGCAGCATTGATTGCAAGAAGAAGAATCGATCAAAGAAGAATCAAACAAAGAAGCATTGATCGAAAGATGAGTCGATCACAAGAAGAACTGCTCTGGACTCTCGGCTCTGTAGCTCGCTGGCTATCTGGATCTATAGCACTCTAGCTTATGTCACTATAGCTCTGCGATCTACCTGAGTTTCAAGCATTGTGACTCTATGGCTATCTACGCTCTGGATTGATCAAGCTTTGTGGCTCTATGCATCTCAATTGTAGCTCTGGCTTCAAGTTACCCTGTACAATTCGTAGCACAGTCTAGCTATCTTAGCATAGCCTGGCCTTCTCATTCTGTGACTATTCATCGGGTGCAGCCTCCTTATTGGATCTCTAACACTTCAGGCTCTTGGGGATCTCTAACACAAGTTCTCAGACACTCTTTCATGCAGCCTCTCGCCTCTACTCTCAGCCACACAGCCTCTTCACCTCTATCAAGCAGCCTTTGGCCTCCTCCTTGGCTCTCTGTCATCCATCGTGTGTTGTAACACGTTTAGATCAAAGTTGTGCTTAAGAATCAGAGGTTGGTTTTTGTTCAGAATAGAAGTTGTTTACTTAGAAGCATTGACGGGTGTAACAAATAGCCTTCTTTCTATTTAAACAGAAAATACTCTAAAAATTGATCAATCCGACAAAAATCCCTTTAAATATGGACTTCAAAACAGTTTAAATTGGCCCTACAAAACTTATCTGGTCCGCCTTTAGACGCTTATCGCAATCGGCGGTCAGCAGGGATCGACACCAATTAAATTGGCACGATATCAGTGGTCCCACCAATATTAGTATTGACAATTTATCAAAATTGGCAATCGACGCTTCAAATCAGCGCTTTAACGGGTGTTGCGATGTAGACATTGGCACAATTGGTATGGGTCGGGGCGATATGATATATGGCTTTGGGGTGTGGGCCGAGTCCATCGCCAATGGCCCGTGCATGCCCCTTAATACATTATAATATGGTTATGACATATATGTATTGAAATATGTGCGGGAGATGTGGAGGAGGGTTCCGCGGGGGTTATTGCCGCCAATCCCAAAACCATGTTTGATTGTTTTTATATAGTTATTGTAATAAATATATATTAGAACAATTTTAGTGATATGGTTATTTAATACCCATAAAAATGATTTTGTCTCTTATGTAGGTTTTAGGAGACAAATGAGAAAGCGCCAAGTGTCAATGGCTAATGGGCTACCATGTGGGTCTCCCTCTACTTATTGCAATGCCATGTGGCATGTTGTGGGCCCCACTTTTCCTCTGTCATGTCAAACTTTGAAGAGATCTATCTTTCGCATATGAGCTTAGTTTGACAAGCCGTTCACACCACCATGATCAGGACGACGAGGTATCCAATTTGGTCCTGGTTTGAGCACAATCCAAATACTTTGATTTTTGAGCCATCTTTGTCTTGTGTGTCTCTCTGGAGCCACCTAGATTAGTGAGCTTGTGTGAGTCTTTGCATTTTCCTTTCTTGTTCATTTCTCGAAGTCTTGCATGTTGGTGTCAAAGTCATGCTTGTGACCATGTTCCATTTATGCTCAAAGTCTTTGCTTCGTGTGTACATTTTGTGTTCTCTATGAAAACATATGTCGCACTCACACATGGAGTTACATTCACTGTCGCACAAGCGTCATCATGGTCGAACAATGATCAATCACAAGTGTCATGCTTGTCGCTTACACAGTCGGTTAGTCATATTGAACATGTGTGTCTATATGGTTTGAGTCATCTCGTCATCGAGTCATGAAAGTGTGTGCTTGTAGGATCACATATGCATCTTTCACTCGTTCAAACACTTAGTCATTTTTGTTGAAGTTCTGATGACTGGACTCCCCTCTGAAAGTCGGACCATTACCCCGCTATTGACTCGATCGACTGTCACCCATAACAACACAGAAGCACCTAACAAGTCATTTCAATTTGTACTATCCACAAGAAAACTAATAATATTTCATGCTAGTCAACCAAAGAATTTGACCCGGAAACCACCCAGGGACTCATTCCCCTAAAAAATTTCGCAGAGGCTGCAGACCTTGCCTGCTCCATTAGCTAGGAAAATTGCGCAGACAGGCTGGACAGACACCCAGTTCCCATCCCTGTCTCCCTCAGAAAATTACACAATTTTTCTAGCCAACCCTCCCGATAGTCGACCGACTGCTCACCTAGAAAATTGCACAGTTTTCATGAGCAGACCTTTTGCTGCCCAGCAGTCCACTCAACCCAGAAATTGTGCAGAGGTTATCAATAGGCCGACCTCTCAACATCAACATAGTTTTTCTCCCAGCAATAGAGTGCCAGTTCCCTCCAGTAATTGCGTAGTTTTTTCTGCCAATCTCCCAACAACTGACTCCCAGTTCCCCTCAGGAATCGTGCAGTTTCTGCTACCAGTGACCCAACAACTAGCTGCTAGTTCCCTCGAGGAATTTCTCAGTTTTGGCTTCTAAGTTCCCTGCCTTTTCCACCAAAAATTTGCACAATTTTTGTTTGCCAATCCTCCTTACATCCCAGCTCGTTCCTCCAAAAAATTGTGCAATTTTTTTTGCCAAGCCTCGCTGTCTGCTTGTTTCGAAAAATGCACAAATATTTCTTGCCCTGCCTTCCCACAACCCAGACTGTTCCTCTAAAAAATTGCGCAGTTTTTTCCACTAGCTGAGCAAGACCTTGAGGACAGTCACTCTTGATCTGAATTGCCCAACTTCATCACCCAGTGACTCTTGCGCAGTTTTCACCAGTAGCGCTAAAGCCTTCATCCCGCCTCGCAACCTTGTTACCTCTGCTGGTCACCTACATCCAAAATGATCATGTATCATGGTAGACTAGGAGGTTTTTGGATTTAATGTCATCTCATCATGAGTGACTGCAGGTACAAGTACACAAACAAACATGGCACGATGACGAATGGGATGAATGAAGGGAACACATGCAAAAGGATAGGTTCACCAATAGATGAACAAACTATGCATGCGTAGAGATGCGCTCATGAAAAGATTATCACGCAAAGATGTATTCGCAGATGGACGAATGAGAAAACATAAGAGATGTGCTCACGAATGGACGAACAAGCACCTTTCATGAACAGACAAATTTGTCAAGCCTTCCAAGATACAAACAGGGAGAATCGTACAAAAGAAACATCAAGCGAACCAAAGACAGTCGAAGACTCTGCGCACTTCACCATGCGGAGGTGAAGTTGTGACACACCATGAGGACATCCATCACCCAGTAACACTGCAACTTGACATGCACACCAACAACACCATGTTGAGTCATGTCATGAGTCACATCATCCACATCTCTACTGGGGCCATACTTTTAATCAATGTAATGTAATGTGAAAGTCCAAGAGACCCACTTGTTTTACAAAGAGTCATGTAAAGTCGAAAAGTCATGGAAGTCAAATAGTCATGAGGGTAGTCGAACAACCACAAGGGTCAGTTTCACCCTTGGCTATAAATACCCCCTCATTTGTACATGGAAAGGACTTTTTCACCTCAGCTCCTCCCACATAGCCAAGAGAGTCTGTAATATTTTCTTTGAGGAGTAAGTAGTGGCTCTAATGCCCCACCCATGGGGTTAGTGATGTATGGTGTAACGATGTGTCTTGGAATTTTCGCTTAATTCACAAGCCTGCTAATAGGCCAACATGTTTTTACACATGTATTGTAACTATTGTTAGACTAATATTGAGCACTTGTGATGCATGTTGCTTTAACCTGTGTCGAACACTTGAATTCATTTCACTTGTTGTAATACATAATCTATTGATGAAAATGTGTTGTATATGCTGTTAATGTTGTCTCACACACAGTGGCTACCTGCCAAGACGTTAGACATACCTTTCACATAAAACTTGTTGTAACAACCATTTCACTCTTGTGGACTCATCTGTTGAGTGTTATATGTGTTATCTTCCCTTGTTTGTTGTGAATTCCGCATCCATGTGGACTATTCCTCTAGAATTTGTGCACGTCCTGTTTTGTTGTGTGTTACTAGTAGAGTTGCGGCTTCCTCCCAACTGACTTGGGACTCACTCTCACCCTCTCCCTTTATAGTGAAAGAACCATTGACACAAGTAACACTAGCAGTCTCCAGGCACATGAACCTCACTTCTCAAAGACAAAGTAGACCACTCTCCTGTGCTGGCAAGAAAGCATTTTCCTACAAATCCTTAAGATAATGGCATCCAGGCCATCATACTAGATGGGACTCCCACACCAAATGGTGTGAGGGCTAGTTGGGACTTCATACCGTGGTGATCCCCTAAATGTTGGCTGGTCCATCACCATCAACAGGATTTCATACTTATATGAGAATCATTAAGCAGGTCTAACCCTTCTCATAATAACTGCAATAACATCTATTAGGTCATACATTCAATAACCATTCATTTACCAATCAAAACATGTCAAGAGACATAAACAATATACGTCATATGATCAACCTATAGACAAAAAATAACCAACACATAATCCATGGAAACTTAGCCATAATATCACCATCATAATCAATACATATGCTCATAGATCACAATAGAAAATACCTCTTATTAACATATGAAAATGGCAACCAAGTCAAGGACTTCCACATACCACGTGACCATATATTGGGATGAACCAAATGTTTCTTTGAGATAGTCAGCCCCGTGCCATATTTTGAGCATGAATGTGGGATCTCATGGAATAACCAAAACAAAACCAAACCAGGGCTTACAGAGGCCAAACCACCTCAACCCTCAACTAGTGATTTCACCTCATGATCAGACATCACTAACCATCACCATATCCGTCTCTACCCAAGCTTTCCAGGGCTCCAGAGATTTTGTTCCAATCTGGCTTCTAGGACTAGTAACTCAACCCACAATTGCCACAAGGCTCTAGAGAATTTGTCGAATCAAGGCTTCCATGACTAGTAACACAACCTAAGATGTTACTGGGCTTCAGAGTGTTTTTCCAACCAAAGCTCTAGGAAATAGTAGCTCAACCCACAACCATAAGGAACATGAGCACCAACCATAAAACAAAGATAAACCCACAACACCATGGCTATCCAAGAAATGGAAATGCTAGGAAAAACCACTGTCAAACTAGGAATCCTTCTTGGCAATGACAGATCATAACTACGAAACCACGTGCATGTGCCATGCATGCCAAAACTACTAAGGAAACCATAGATGCAACTTTATAGTTGCAAACAAATCTATCTGAAGCCACTGATCCACTCGTTCCCTTGCACTTTCCTGCTTTTCCTTTTCCTTCTTTCTCCAAATCCAAGGTATGCCACAATCCTCCAAGAGTGCTCCAAAAAAACTATAAGTGTGCAAGACTATGAGAGAGAGAATAGAATAGAGAGCTCCAAGCTAAAATTGACAAAAGTCCTTTTATTATCCTATAGTCATAATCGTCATAAAACAAGTTTTATCTTTCAAATTATGACAAATTTATGAAGGTTTGGTTATGATCTTGTAGAAGATCAAGCTATGAGTCTTAGTTTAAAATAATTTTGTCATTATGCAATGTAAATATGTCAAAATGTATGAAGAGTCATGAAAACATTCATTGATGTCTTGGGAGATTGAGTTAAGTAGGTCTAAGGTTATTTTTCATCAAAATATCATGAGTGGGGCTATGATGGTCCTCGGAATGCATTGTGACAAGTTAGTGACATCTTGTCAAGTAATTTTGTATTATAGGCATGCATTAGGGTTAGGGTTTTGTGATGTGGAGATGATTGTTTTGTATTTTGGTGAAAGGAAGTTTGAAAAGGGTCTACAATAGGATTAGCATTGTGTCAGCAACATAACCAACATGTGCATCTTGTGCACAGACCTCACTATTTCTCAAAAGCATGAAGAACAAGTGGCATTGCACTTGCTCAACTGGCGTTGCGTTTTTGGCTATGTATGAAATTGTTGAAGTTGGAGGATTAATGTGGTGAAATAAATCTTCTAAGGGGTAAATTTTCCATGTACAAGCTTGTTCACACATGATGAATTCATCAAGCAACTTAGGGAGTGATCACAACTACATTAACCATGGTTCATTGTTATTTTATGGTGCGTTTATACCAAAGGCATAAAATTTTGATGATGAATCATGGTTTTGGAATTTGGTCCATGAATGAAAACATGGAGTCTTTCTTGTGAATGATAAGATCCTCTCCAACCCATTTGGCTCAATCAAAAGGCCAATATTTGGTCAAGTCATGTGGATGAAGCTGCGTTGTGCAACTGCATTGCGATTTTGGCCGCAAGAAGAAGTTTTGGGGTTTGAAGGTTTTTAGTTGACCTAGAATTCTTATCATAGGTTTAAAACATTGTATGAACCATTTCTCACCAGCCTAGTACCTTCAACAGTTCAAAGGATGACCAAAGATAGTATAAGCTTGGAGCATTGTGCTTTCACACGGTCTTTATGTTTTCACCATATCTCTTAAACCATGTAGCTAGTTTACATGAAGTTGTTACAGTAGATGCATCGAGGTGAGATGAATAAGCTCACTTAATTTCAGGTCAAAATGCTTCATGGTTTCCGAGAAATGAGCCACCATAATCTACAACCATTGTTTGATTTTCTCGAGATATGTGAGTTGGATTTGGCTCAAAATGGGTGTGGAGAAGGGTTATAATGATATTAACTTGGTGTAAAAAAATCAGCTCAAATCGGCCTACATTTTAGGATATATGTGAAAATTACAGTCATTGCGTTTTGGTGCTATGATTTCATTGCACAGGTGGCATTACATTTCTAGACAATCATCTTTTTGACTGAGTTACCTATGTCAAAATATTATGTAAATCATTTTTATGGTCTTATTAATTGTAATAAAGTTTTTAATAACTCATAGGCTTGATTTGGGGCTAAGGAGTTAATGAAAATTTCTTAGAAAATATTTGGTTAAGCAGTCCCTAGTTTTTAGCAGTTAGTTCTATTTTCATTGTAGAAGTTAGAAACAACATTCCTAATGAGGAATTCGAACCCTAGATGTGGGAAATGACTCATTTGAGGCTATTTTATGATGTGAATGTAATGAAAAAAGAGTGGGTCAGGTTGAGGAGAAATAACATTGTGTATTGCACTCTTTTGATATATTTTTATAGTGAATGAAGAACAAAAGTGGAATTTACAGGGATTCTTGTGTTAGTTTGATTTGGAGATGTGATATTATTCTTTGTAAGTTATATTGTATGAAATTCATTCTTTAAATGTATCTTCTAATTTAGCTAAATACAGATATTGATTTCAAAATTCATTTCAAATAATGCTCTGATTCAGCTTGCTAGACTTCTATGTTTTCTTCTAAATGACAGTTAGAATTCATCTTGGTGTTTGATGCTCTATTTTCATTTTCCATTCATCTTCCACTCACCCTCATACAATGGAGTTAAATTGAAAACTCAAAAGAGAATACCTACCATACGCCTATAGGGCCTCCTCTTCCTTTTCATTTCATCATTGGAAACTTAATCATGTAGGCATGACTCCATGCCCAATGTATCTACCACCTTTCCTGCCAGTAGATATTTAAAAATTTATGCCCTACTAAGCACCATACCTAGCCCAATATTAGAGTAGTTGAACATTTCAGACAAAGAGAGCCCTCTGTAGATATAGAAGGGCTAGATTCTAGCTTACAAGTGGTTTTGTGGTTACCTCTTGTTTTCTCTCTTCAGCCTAGAGAAATTATGGACTGCTAACTAGTCTAACACTCACAAAAGCCATGAACTGATCCTAAAAAGCCATTTTATCATTGAGGCCTCTATTTTCTTCATTTCCTTTATTTTTCTTTTTATTTCCTTCTCATGCAAATCTATGACCTTTCACCATCCTTTTCTCTTATTTTCCATCATTTTCATAAATAAAACGCCAATTAATGCCTATTTCCTTTTCAAATTCCTTTACCAATACCTTTTCCAATTTCCTTTAGGAATAATAAACCAAATGAACACCCACTAGGATATTTTTCCCAAAATTCAACTTGGAATATGTATCCCACAACCTTGATCTTATTCTTTTTTTTTACATGGAAAATCAACTAGGGTTGTTACAGTATTTAACTAAGATGACATGAACTTGTCACTTAGTTAACTTAGTGAATCGAAGTTGGGTAAGCTTGAGTTTAGTTCAATATGATTGATTTCGAATTTGTATCAATCTATTTTAGTTAAATTGAGTTATGGTCAGTGAAACTAGTTCTAATTGTTAGAAGAACTAGTGGAGGTCAAGTTGTGGAAATGGAACTTCAATCACACTAAGTGATCAACTAGTTAACTAATCAATTAACCCAAAATAATTGTTTCATGTAGAGAATTCGAGTTACCCAGTTGAGATAGATATTCCAAGGTAGTGTACTATGAATTGTATACTATTCCTATGTGTACAAGTGGTGCATGTATTCAAAGGAAGGACCTAGCGGACTTGTGTGATCCAATTGAGAGAATTTCATAAATAATAGGGGCTAATTCGCTCAAGGAACAACACAAGAAAATTGGAGGTTGGAGAGCTTGAAAATTGGCTAAGTGTTGGCCAGAGTCAGTTAGTCTGCTAGAGGGATAGACTATACACTTGCAAGGTGTGCTCAGGCTTAAGCAAACATATGTATTTCATCTCTATTATCAAATTAATGCAATACAAATAGGAAGGGGTTTTGAGCAGTTGTTTTCCCCTAGATAAATATCTATGCATGTGTGATGTTTCATTTTGCATGTTTATGATTTGTGTTCTATAATCATTGTGAATTAACTTTTGTAGATAAGTAAAGTAGCTTCAAGTCTTGTGATTTAGTAAATTTCATGACTAGTTTCGAATCTACACAATAATTTATACATGGTATCAATGCAAGATTCATAGTAGAGTGAAAATTTTGAAGTTACTATTGTAGGAGGATCAGATTTTCTCGATAAATCAGAGCAAGGTTCACAATAGGGAGAAATTTTTGAAGTTACTATTGCAGGAGGTTAAGATTTTCCAAATAATTTCTTCAGAGCTAGAACAATGAATTTCTATGGACTAAGACTCGAGTATGCCTTTGAGGGAAGCTCAAATTATGTTGCTTGGAAGGACTGCATGGAGGAAGTACTAAAAAATAATGGATTGAAGGAATTCATCGATAATGACATTTCGAAACCACCATTAGTTGATGCTCAGTATCTAGTAGAATGAAAGAAGTGTGTAACCAAGGCGAGGAGAATCATATTGGAGGGAGTATGATACAATATTGACTCAAATATCCATGGGAAAGAGTGTATGCATGGAATGTGGCAAGCATTAACAGATTTCTTCCAGAATAATAGTGACCATAGGAACCTGATGCTCAAGGATAAACTTTGAAATATCAAGATGAAAAAGAACGAGACTATTCCGCAGTACCTTAGCAGGTTCACACAATGTTTGGTCTAGTTGGTGTTACTATAGCAGAATATGATTTGGTAATACTAGCTCTTCTAGGCCTTCCCAAGAGCTCGCACAACTACCAAGATTCGGTGAATGGGAGGGAGAAACTACAAAATAGGGAATTCCTATGGTCCAATTTGGTATAGGTGGAACACTAGAGATGAGACTCCATCCAAGGGAGAGGATGCAGAAAATTGTGCCCTGGATGGAAAGGAAAAGAAGGGAAAAAGGAATAAATCCCAATCGAAAGTAGAATCTAGTCAAGGGGGGCAAGAAGAAATACTTTTACATAATCAAGTGCTTTCACTATCAAGAATTTGAGCATTATGCCATGAAGTTTACACAAAAAAATATAAGTAAGAAGACCTCAAGAGGAGTGTAAGGTGAAGCTTTGGCTTCACAGATCAAGCTTAACTTTTCTCTCATTGCATGCATGACCAACATAGTGATGGGGAGCATGTGGTACTTGTACATCGATGCCTTGTTCCATATGATGGGGAATAGAGATTTTTTTGTGATTTGGGGGAGGAATATATTTAGATGCACATTGAGATGGGATATGATGGAAGGTACAATGCGACCAAGATTGGTACAATAACCTTTCAGAGGGAGTCAGGCTCCCCTCTCAGACTCAATGATGTGATGTTTGTTCTGGGTCTAAAGAAAAATATCATCTTCATTGTTCTTTTGGAAGACCATGGTTATGATATGATCTTCAACAAAGGAAAGGAATTCTAGAGACACATAGCCACGAGACAGGGGAAGAAGATCAAGGTTCGTGTGAAGAACCTGTACAAGCTAGATGTGGAGGATTGTGTTGCATTGAGTACAAATGTGGAGAAGGTGAAAAGTCGTGATGTTGGTGAAATGTGGCATAAAATATGTGTCCATTTCCATCTTACCACTTTAAATATCATGCAGCAGATAACCATAGGCCTCCCTAAAGGAGCACTAGAGTAGCATTATACATGCAAAGGGTGTACCTTGGGGAAGTACATAAAAACCACTTTCCACAATCGGGAGAGAAAAGCACATGCAATCCTTGAAAAGTTCCACTCTGATGTCTGTGGACTTTTCTTGACAACATCCACTTCCAAAAATAAATATTTTGTCCTTTTTATAGATGAATTCTCATGGAAGTTTTGAATCTTCTTCACACGGAAGAAGGATGAGACTTCCTCCAAGTTTGTAGAATTAAAAGCACTGGTTGAGAAAGAGATGGGAAAGAAGGTGAAGGATGTTAGGAGTGATAATGGAGGTGAGTACGTGTCGAATGAATTTAAACATTTCTATGCAAAAGAAGACATTCAACAAGAGTTAACAACGCCCCACAACCCACAACAGAATGGGGTCATTGAGAGGAGGAACTGTAGCATTGTGGGAGAGGCAAGGGCGATGTTGCATGACCAAAGCCTACCTCTACACTTATTGGCTGAAGCATGTAACATAGAAGTCTATTTGCAGAGAAAGAGTCCTCATTAAATTCTTGGCACGATCACACCAGACGAGGATTTCTTGGGTAAAAATTTGGATGTGTCGCACTTAAGGATTTTTGGACCCTCTGTTTACTACCATGTATCCAAATAATTAAGGAATAATCTAGAGATGATAACATAATTGGGGGTATTTGTGGGTTACATAGAAACTCCCCACAACTACCATGTGTACTTTCTATCCCTTAGAATGACAATTGTGTGAAGGGATGTAAAATTTAATGAAGACAAAGCCATGCAATGCTTTCTTGAGAGGGAGCTTTAGATTCCACCACAGGAGGAGCTTTTATCTCCAAAGGAGGAGTCTCAAGATGTTGTGGAGTAGCCACAAGTTGAGGAGTAAAGAGTGGAGACAACCACTCAAGCAAAACCATCTAAAGAAGGTAGGAAAAGGACTAGGGAAGCTAAGAGACTTGTGCAAGATGCGAGGGAGAATGTGGGTGCTCCTTTAAATTAGTGCAGACAAAGAAGGTCATGATATTGGTACACTGCCTACATGGCTCTAATGATTGAGCTTGTAGAGTCTGAGCCATCCTCTTTTGAGGAAGGAGTAGAGAAACCTATATGGGTTCATGCAATTCTGGAGGAGTACGAATCCATTGTAAACAACAGTGGATGGGAAGTGGTCCAAAGACCAACATAGAAATCAGTGGTGGGTTCAAGATGGATCTTCAAGGTAAATCATGCAACATAAAAAAGCATAGAAAATTACAAGGCTAGATTTGTGGCCAAGGGATACTCTTAGGTTGAGGGGATTGACTATGAGAAGACCTTTTCTCTAATAGGAAGGTACTCATCCATTAGATCGATCCTTTCTCTGGATACATAGATGGGTTTGAAGATCCACCAGATGGATGTGAAAATGAAATTCCTCAATGGAGTTATTTAGGAGGAGGTGTATATCAAGCAACCAGAAGGCTTCGATACTTTTGATCAAGAGTCTCATGTGTGTAGACTCAGGTAAGCATTGCATTGTCTCAAGAAAGAAGCTCGTGCTTGCTACACCAATATCGACAGCTATCTCATCAGTTTGGGATTCACCAAAAGTGAAGTGGATGTAAACCTCTATCATATCTTGGTAGAAGGTAAATTGTTGATTATTGTCTTATGTGTTGATGGTTTGATTTTAACTGGTGATGTGTAGCTAATGAGATCTTGCAAGGAGGACCTTGCAAGAGAGTTTGAAATAAAGGAAATGGGTTTCATGCATTACTTCCTTGGATTGGAAGTATGGAAAGGTGACGGGGAACTGTTTGCCTCTTAGGGAAAGTATTCCAATGAGATACTTCAGAGGTTTTGCATGGACAAATGCAAACCCACGGAGACACCTTTAGCAACGAACTAGAGGAAAAAATATGCCACTTCAGGTGAGGAAGTGGATGCTACTATTTACCAATAATTGGTGGGTTCACTAATGTATCTTGTGAACAAATCAATAGGTATGTGCTATGCAGTCAACCATATGAGTGAAGCTATGGTTAGGCAAAAAAAATTATTTTTGAGGGAATCTAAGCATGTTCTATGGTACCTCAGAGGCACTACCCGGTTTGGACTATGGTACATGCAGATAGAGGGAGTGAAGTTGTGTGGCTTCACAAATACATATTGGGCGGGAAGTCCATCAGACCAGAAGTGTACATCAGGTGGAATTTTCAATGTTAGGTCTAGAATGGTTTCTTGGTACAACAGGAAGCAAATATCTGTGGCACTTAGCTCGATAAAAGCATAATACATGGATGCAAGTCAAGAAACATGTGAGGTGATCTAGATGAGAAATATACTTTTTGGATTGTTTACTCAAATGATGGATCCAATTATGATTTACTATGATAATCATAGTTGCATCAAGCTCTCTGAAAATCCTATTCTTCATGATTGATCTAAGCATATTGATACCTAGTATCAATATTTATGAGATTGTGTGCAGAGGTGTATAATTTTGTTGCAGTACATTCCAATAGAGGAACATGATGATGATATTTTAAAAAAGGCCTTGTGAAGAAGGAATTTCAAGTTCCATAGGTGCAGGTTAGGGGTGGTTGATAATCCCTTTCTTGGTCAGAGGAAGTGTTGAAAATGCATCAAGAAAATCTCAGTTTGACTTTTCCTTAGTCAAACTAGCAAAAAATGAATTTCTATTTCAGTAGAAATCTTGCAAGTAGTTAACTGAGGTGACATGGAACGTGTGACTTAGTTAACTCAGTTAATTCAAATTGGGGAAGATTGATTTTAGTTCATTATCCCTGATTGCTATTTTGTATCAATCTATTTCAAATTACATAGAGTTAGGGTCGGTTAAACAGGTTCTAATTATCAGAAGAACTAGTGGAGGTCAAGCTGTGGAAGTGGAACTTCAACCACACTCAATGATCAATCAACCCAAAATAATTTTTGCATGCAAATAATTCAGGTTACCCATTTGATATGGAGATTCCAAGGCAGTGTACTATCCATTCTAGAGTATTCCCATGTGTACAGGTGGTGCATGCAGTCAGAGGAAGGACCAAGAGGAATTACACAATCCAACTGAGTGAATTTCTTAAATAATAGGGGCCAATTTCCTCAAGGAACAACACAAAGAAATAGGAGCTTGGAGGGCTTGAAATTTGGCTAAGTGTTGGTCAGAGTTGGTTAGTCAGGCAGAGGGATAGACTATACACTTGCGGGTTGTGCTCAGGCTTGAGCAAGCATATGTATTTCATCTCTATTCTTTGATTAATGCAATACATATAGGAAGGGGTTTTGAGCAGTTTCTTTCCTATAGATAAATATCCATGCATGTGTGATGTTTCCTTTTGCATGTCTATGATTTATATTCTATATAGTAAATTAACTTATGTATATCAGTAGAGTAACTTCGAGTCTTGTGATTTAGTAAATTTCGTAAGAAGTTTCAAATCTACACAATAACTTCTACAAAGGCATGACCCTTGGTCCTTACATTAACTGCGGATATCTTGCTCAACCCTTGGCCCCTCGCATTGGCTGGGGAGACCCTACTCAACCCTTGGCACCTTGGTGCTTGACACACTTACAATGGAGAAAAATAAACATATTTATAGGCTTCTTTCCAACCAAATTTAACTAGTATAATACCATGGACCACAAAACCAAGTGCTTGAAACCACTCGCTATAAACTATCATTCCCAAGTCAATACTAAGATCCTAACATGGCACTTATTGTAATGAAGACAAAATTAGCTTGACTTTGAAACCTTGAACAAATATCATTGCTTGGTTTTTTTGAATTTATATCATTTTTCATGCTCTTATCATTCCATTTTTGCAAAAGGGTTTAGGATGATAGATGGTTGAACATATAAATTTCTATAACTAGACATCGTCAACTCGTTTTTCCTATGAGTGTGTTTCTCCTATTTAAACCTCAAAAAACACACTTTTCGTGACAGGGAAAGTGCAAAAATTGCAAACTCGATTGAAGTTTCATAATTTGTGTTGCCTTAGTCTAGATTTGTTCTAAGGTTTCCATTGTTGGGAAAATATGAGGTGGCCTATTCTTCAAATGTGTTCCTTCCCCTCCTCCATCTACCATAAGAAAAAATGAGATCACAATAAATAAACCAAAGGAAGGATGATAAAAAATCACTTGACATGTGGTTCATTGTTGACAAATAAATGACAACAAAGTGTGGACATGTGGCATATTTCTATAGGCTCTGTAACCTCCCCTTAAAATCACCTTGGATGTAAGTATAATTTCAAATGGTGTAGCTTAAATCCCAAATTATTTCCTTTTTCTTCGGTGGGCACTTTTCTGGCGTCAACCACCAAATTCCTAGTTCCCATCACCCTCATTTTTGATATCCCTTTTCAACTTATGTTCAAAGTGACTTTGTTCAAGTGATTTACCAATGTCAATATTGAGTGATTCGAAGGTGGTGTCGTGAAAAATTATTAAGCATGCACATGGCACTAAACATCATTAATAACCCAAACTATTGTCATGCAGGCTCCTCCCCCATCCTGCATTAATTTTTAAATTGCAATTTTAATAGCGCGAGACTATAAAAATGAATGTCAACAAAGTGCATACATGTGACATATTTGTATAGGCTTTGGATAAATGACTAAATCCTCAAACATTCTCTTGCATTCATGTATAATATCTTTAAAATTAATACCTTGACATTGAATTGGTGAAATGTGTAAGAATATTAACCTAGGAAAACACTCATTTATATGTAATTATCGTTGAAATTACACTATCATACAAGATGAGTGTAGTCTTAAATTCTCCTCGATTTCTTGTTACATCTTCAAAATGGCAGGTGTGCAGCTGGGTTGAAACCATTCAAAATGAAAGTGTTTACAGGAAAGAGTTCTTGGTTTTAGAACAACAAAATAATTCTGTTTTGGCAAATAGAAAATAAAGGTCATTATCTATTAATGCATCAATTTCTTTTGAATGACAAAAAATCATTGGAATTTAGTGTTTTTTTTTCAAAAAATATTATAGTATGAGTGTTTGAACTATGTTTTTGATGGTGTAAATGATTTAGCCCCATCAAAAACTCTCAAGGCAACGAAAATCCTAAAACTTTATAGCTACCCTGGATTTCCAAAAATTTCCACTAAATCTGATCAAATCTTGTTGAAATTTCCCTGTTTCTAGGTTGAAACAATAACTTTTTAGACTACAATGAAAATAAAAAGTAAGACGACAACACAAGGGTAGAAAAATAGTAAGCATCACCATTTATTGGTACTAGGGAAGGGTTGATGAGAGGGTAGGAGTGGGCAGAAACACATAGGGCGTTCACATAGCCATTGGAAGGAGGTGGTGAATGAATTCATGTTCATTGTAACTCTACACCTCATTCATTTTTAAAAACCAAAAAATGCCAAAAACAAGAACACGAATTCCAGTGAACAAAACATGTATGGGTTGCTATCACACATCCAACGTCATAATCATAATACATTTCGCTTCCTCTATGCTTCCTTGAGACCTGAAAGCCATGCATCTTGTTACTCGCAACACTTTTCTCAGCTGAGATCACATGATTTCTAAGGAAAGTTGGTAACATGGGGCAGGAAAGTCAAGTCAAAGGAATATTTTATGTCATGTTGTTTCCTCCTTCCCCGACCATACATCTCCTTGAGAGATTCACATACAACACAATGTAGAGACATGACATATGTCTATAGGATCTAGATAAAATACAAAAATTCTTAGAGCGCCTTTCCCTCAGAAACACGTTTAGTGTAAACATGTACACAAAGATAACTTGTCTCTTTATTATAAATTCAACCTATTCTTTAAGAGCACATAGGTAAATGTGTCACAGTCCATTGAAGTTTATGTTTGAGTTTAAACAAAGATTATTGATTGCTTTTAATGTAGAAAATAGTGAATTAAAACTATATGCTAAATATGATGTAACTTAATTGGTTTGATATATAATAAAGA
>APFE031036498.1:0-17646 GCA_000404065.3 Pinus taeda | reverse complement strand
GAAGGGAGCTACAACCCCCTACTTCTTTTCAAGGACCACTTTTCATAAATTTTCAAACTGGATCCATATACATCAAACGATCATCAAGTACATGTAAATTATACAGTCAGCTGTAGTAACCAGATCAACAATAACAGAACTAAACCCAGAACACTTTTTCAACAGAAAAATTTAGTCAACAGAAGATCTTAAGACAGATACGCAGTTTTCCTTTTACTGGCCTGCGTCGCTACGCACTTCACCCTCTGCTTCTCTGCGTATACCCGCAGATCTCCTTTTGCTGCACTGCGTGACCACGCACTGCTCCTTTTACTGATCTACGTACAGTACGCACTCAAATGCACTATCGCGCCGCGTACTGCCACAGTAGGTATGCATCCAGAAAGACTGTCGCGCAGCGTACTGAACCGGTAGGCACGCACCTGGACCACTGTCGCTCTGCATACCCACGCACTGCACCTTTGTCACTTCTGCGTACCCACGCACTTCTCATTCGTCGCCTCTGCGTACCCACGCACTGCCCCTTTGTTGCCTCTGCGTACCCATGCACTGCCACTGTTGATCACCTGCGCACCTCTGATTAGGGCCAAAATACAGTCAGATACTCAGATCTGATCTTGCGCTCGAGAGATCACCCTTCACAGATTCGCTTTCAACTTCTCTTTCATAGATCAAGCTTTTAAACTGAGAACCCAATATTCCAGATCTTAAGATATTCAATGCTCAAAAGATACCCAAGCCAAATGATCTTCTTTGCTTTATATAGGCAAGATCTTCCTCAAATCATGGACTAATACCACGGGCCAAAACCATGATAATACAATACCGTCGGCTAAATACCATAGGAAACCCCACGTGTGCGCGCTTTACTGCCTTGAAGAGTGTGCACTGGGGTACACACCTCATGAGTGGATAATCTGCGTGTCTGGACGCGGTCCCTACAAGGCATACCTATGGGTACGCATCTTCTGAACTGATCTCCTGCGTACTTCTTAATCTTCAACAAAATGAGAGCCTTGCCATGGGTGTTGCCATCAAGTACAACATCTGTAACATATAACCATATCAGAAACATAATTCCAACAACCTTGAGGGTCATCATCATCATTGATGATTCCTCTTGCGCCTATTAACAACTTACATCATTGGCTAGTAATCAGGCGGTGTCCTTCCATGTTTGACATCAGAACATCTTTTCACATGGATCGACTTGTACTTTCAGGTGAAGATTGAACAAGTTTTGAAGACCCTGGATCTAGTTTCATCCATCCGGGTTGCGATATATTCAAGAAAATAAAGACATCAAATGTACATCATTGCTTCACAGATAATCATCGAAACAAAGGGATGATGGCTCTACCAAATCATCAGTCTGCACACAGACGATTGTCTGTCCTATGTACATGAAAATGAATTTATCAAACTAAGCATGGGAGTGCCCGCCTCAGCTAGATCATGAAAATATTATGAAGATAATGTATTATATTGTATCTTATTACAAGTCACCTTCCAGTTCGAAAAACCTCGGAACCTCATTATAAAGCATTTGACCCGACATCAAAAGATTTACGACCTCATGCTTTAGGGGGCAACTATTATAGACATATTTGGGCACTGCAACCCCAATCACATATGTCCATAAACCAAGGGTTTGTAAGTCCCTAAAAGTGTTGTTTCATACCCTAAAGGAGCAAGGTCAACTGATTACATCATCTCCCAGAAGTTTTCCATGAAAACCACTTAGAACTGGTCAAAGCAGGACCATACAGACTGCCCAGAGCAAAGGGTGCGATGCATCTCACCTGCCACATGCTAAAAGTGTGATGCATACTGGAAAGCCCTTCTATAGGGTGCGATGAGCGAGAGCAGACAAATGGCACAAGCAGTTTGCTAGGTGGAGACCCTAAGAATCTTGTAGAAGCTGTCATTTGACACTTTCCTCCCTGAATTCGCCCAAGGATGAGTAAGAGATCATGCAATCTCCAAGTGGAACCAAGAACTATCAGAGAGATGACACTAATCAAAATCCCAAAAGCTGACTCACCCCCTTGCAAATGCTTATATATGGATCCCTCATCCCAGAGATCCAAGGGTTGGAATTTGGTAATTTGCAAAGAGGTGCTGCTAGTTTCTCTTTGAAGACATTGTTGGGTGATCTTGATTTGTATGAGGTGAAGAGGGATTTCAAGCTGGGAGGATGGCGCTGGGTCAGACCAAGTGGTTGTAATCCTCTCTTCTACTACTTTTATCAATAAAGCTATTTGAGTTTTCCTCCATATTCTTATGTATCTCTGAATATTGTGTTGATATATGCATGTGTATGGGCAATATATATCTGATCCTCTATTGTTTAGAGTGATAGATCTTTATGCTTTGATGGTATTATGCTGTTGTGATTCTACAGGTACTCTTTGAAGCAGGAAAAGTAAGGAAGCAGTGGCAAGATTCTATCGAAGGGGAAAGGAAACAAGCAAGGAGCCAACGAAAGGCTGAGGTTGGTACTCTCTCCTTCTTTCTCATCTCTCTCTCGTAATGAAAAACACAAGTAACTTTAGTTGTTTGTTTCTAAGATAGCTACCCATCTTAGTCAGACTAGCAGTTTTGAATAGACACTAGATTTCCCGGTAACACATGGGATCCCAGCAAAGGATATGCAAACTCCAAAACGAAGGACAATATCAATGTAACACCAGATTTCAACGAACAAACTTTCCAGTATTTCCTGAAATTGGATTTCCAATTTCAGGGGAAAATTTGTGGCCAATTTACACTATGGCTAATCCGATTCGAGAGGGATTTATAATCAATATTTCACCTATAAATCAATTACATCGAACTAGACAATCGTACTCTAATGCAATAGGATCTGGTTGCACTTCGTGGAAAATCCACAACCTCGGCAATTTGAAGTCAATAGTTCCACCTGACTGATGGAAATAGAACATTTTTGCCAAATCTTTTTGCCAAAGTGGAACATTTCTTCTACATAACGAAATATAGAGGTCAAAAAGATTAGGTTCATCAGATTGAGGCATTTTCTAGTAAAACTGCAAAACTGTTATCAGTGATTCAAAAACTGTAACTTCCACTCCAAGATAGCTTCCAACCCTTCACCACAGGAATTTCAATCCAACAGTCTTAAAAAAACCCTTCACCACATGAATGTCAATCCAATAGTATTAACAAAAACCTGCAACTTCAAATATAATTAACATAAAGAAAACGTGGTCAATCACAATAGACAAACAAACCCCAAGTTACCGTTGAATTCCTTGCAAGGAAATGCCTCACAGAACCTCTACCTAGGATTTCAGTTACTATTGAACCTATAACAATATACCATAGTCTATAAAATCATGGGAATATAAGGGTGGTAAAATATTTTTTATCAAGAAATTAACTATTGAATGCAAGCACTACTTACTTGAAATTGTCTCGTCCGATGAATCAGAAATGCAATCCCTGTGGTCTCGACCACCACCCATATTTGTAATTGGGTTTCTCTCTACCTAATGGACTACAAAGAATTAGAATTTTGATTTAAAAGAGGACTAAAAATACCAAGTAATCCTGCATGGAACAATTTGACCAATTTCTCAGCCAGGGCAGTAATCATTTTTCTGAAATTGCATCATATCCCAACAAATTCCTTCAGAGATTCAACCCTCTATATTCAAAATTCTGAATTGGGTTCTTCCAAATTCACTACAGAATGCTTTAATTGACATAAAACTAGTACTCACGAGTGGATAAATAATCTTGCATGGAACAATCGGACCAATTTCTCAGCGAGGGCGGTAATCATTTTTCTAAAATTGCATCATATCCCAACAAATTCCTTCAGAGATTCAGCCCTCTATATTCAAAATTTTGAATTGGGTTCTTCCAAATTCACTATAGAATGCTTTAATTGACATAAAACTAATACTCACGAGTGGAGAAATGAGATGAAATTTCATGAAAATGGGCTAAAATTCAATGGAACGGGCAAACGCAAATCGATTAGTTTCGCAAAAATACCTGATCAGATGCAAGACACACCAGAGAGGAAATTGTAGCATATGATGAAATCCCTCACAGCTTTTAAACTCGATCAACTGAGAAACGACAGTGCACCTTAAAATTTAAAGTTTAAAATAAAGATAAAAAGTCAATCGATTTCAATAAGAATAAAAATGAAAATCGTAACATTTATCCACCTTGTGGGCCCTACATGAGGGCCATGTACCTAAAACTTGTCTCTCCATAGCGTAACATGCAAGCTTACACCCATGTCTCCTTAAAATAACATGCAAGCTCTAAAGCAGGCCACCTAAGGTTGCATCAGGATAACATCTGTAAGTAGGCAGATTGAAACCTGAGAAGGGTTAAAATGGTGATATAACATTTTGTAACTTTTGAATTGAATGACTCTGGTAGATGGCACCACTATTGATGGTAGATATGCAAATAGATAAATCATAATTGTAAGGCACAAGGTAGCACAAATGACTCTGATTTTTCTTCCTCTCTTTTTTTCTTTCAACTCTGCTCTTCAAGCATTACCTTGAATGTAATTCTGACCCTTGATTGCTTGCAATTGGATTTGAATTGATAGTTCCATTATCTAGAGGTATTATACCCCATTTCCATTCTGATTTTAGAGGGTCAATCACTTGAATACCTCCATCAGTCAACCCAACGACAAACTGATTAGGTTCTGATGGATGTGCAGCAATCACAAGCGGATAGACATTTCCACTACACATATAAATCAACACAAATCCATGGTATAATTTTGATCTAAAATAGAAATGCCATTGAACTTTTGAAGTTTTCAATTGTGCTATGAGATAGCTAAAGCTGCTAACCTGCTCAAGCCTGGTTGTATATATATGGAAGGTGCAATACAACAATGTGGCCTCAAGGCACAAGGTAGCACAAATGACTCTGATTTTTCTTCCTCTCTTTTTTTCTTTCAAGTCTACTCTTCAAGCGTTACCTTGAATGTAATTCTAACCCTTGATTGCTTGCAGCTAGATTTGAATTGACAGATCCATTATCTAGAGGTATTATACCCCATTTGCATTCTGATTCATGGTTGTAGCTGGATTTGAATTGACAGTTCCATTCTTGCTAAGGTACAAAGTTATCATGGTTGCTTTCTCCGCTTAGAGCTCCCAGCGCTAGGTCTTGAGAGCGATGGGGGTACGGGTTGATAAGTTCCATATCGATCGAGCATTCTTGGAATATGTGTCAAATGCTAGTTACCGTAGATAAGACTATGAATTCAGGCTGGTGACTCATAGTCCATTCCATCGCAAAGTGGTGTTCCTTCTTCGATTTTTGTCTCTCAAGCGTCCTAGTATACTAAGAACTAGTTCACCTATGTCGGTTTGAGTCTAGGGTTACTACGCCCTCCCAATGCTTCATTTTTTTCTGGAAGTTGAATCTTGAATGGTTACTACACCCTCCCAATGCTTCGTTTTTTCTGGAAGTTGAACCTTGAATGCCAAATTCACTTTTTTGTCGATTCATTCAATCACAAGATGAGCCTGTTGGGTGAGAGATCCTATGGGTCAAAGGTGTCCCTACCAAGGCTTTTAGTGCTCTTTTGCATCCTGATCCCATCTCCACATTTCCATTAGGCCCTCCTGCTTTTTGTAGATTGTATATTTTTTGCAGGCCGTGCAGGGATTCTTGGGATTCTTTTGCCTCCAGTGGTCTAATGTCCAGTGTCACTGAATATATTTTTATTCACAACAATCTCACAACAATCTCATGTATTTGTTTTTATTCACAGCAAACTCATGTATTTGTTTTTATTCCTGGTATTCAACCAGCTATCTCATGTCTCCTCCCTACCCTTTGGTTACCACAGTAGCATGCAGAGCATCTGTTCTGTAGACACCATAGTACCATGGAGAGTGACACATTGCAACAGGTGGCAAACAATATCAGTCCTACATAAACCATATCCGGGAGCTAGCATTTCATGCTACTAGATTAATGTTAGAATTAATCAATAGCTCCGAAAAATGAATGAGAAAGGCCAGAACCAAATGCAAGATAATATATGATTTCAGGGCCCCTTCTCGGGAAGAGGCCAAATAAGACCGTAAATCACTATGGACTAAAAAACTTTGTTTATGCTCGATAAACCAGCACGAGCAAACAACTGAACTAATACTAACTACATTATTTTCGATTACTATAGTCCCTGGCCATTGCCAGATGGCAGGGACTAATAAATATGTTTCTCTCCCTACACTAAGACAAAAATCATAAAGTATCATACATAATAAATTATCGAGTATAATAGTAAAGAAAAATTTATTAACCTACGCACATTGAGAAAAGCATGCATAAACATATCTTGAGGAAGGAAAAACATTAAAGTTGTTGGGATGACAAAGCATTTGACAAATCACTAGGGATTGCACTAACGATACCCAAAAACCAATGATCCCATGTTATGAGATAACCTCTCTGAGCTTCATAGTTGGATACGAAGAATATATATTTTTCATCAAGCAAATAAGTATGTTTGTAAATTGCTCATATCAATACTAATTGTCTATCATTTGTTTATCATTGTATCATTCTATTCACATTTTTCAACAACATAACAACCACTATAAAACATATGTTGTATACATCCAATGAAAACAAGTGACATGAACTAATATTCATTTGGTCTAAGTAAGACATTCAGATCTATGACTTCAGAGTATAAAATATTTAATTTTATAAATTTATATGTTGAAAGTTTATATATCTATATATATCTATATATATATATATATATATATATATATATATAATTTCAATGATTATAGGTTACAAAACTTGCATGCATCATCTATGAAGAGAAACCCAAAAAAATATTTACTGGTTGGATAAATGGTTATAAAGCCATTTTCTACCTATTTTCTATTTTAAATTCATGATTATGTATTTCTACTTGAAACCATATTTTATTTAATATAATGGTTATTTACAATATTAATAAAGCTATTTTGTATTTTCATTTGTATATGAAAACATTGTGTACTTTTTACTTTCTCTATCAAAAATATTATTTATTTATTATTTTATTATTTAAATGAGTTAAATGAAATATTATAATCATATTTTTCCCCTGGAAAAATTGTAATTTTATTCATCTTGAGTAAAATTACATGTTGTAGATGTTGTAATAGCATATGCTTTATCAAAACTTGTCCTGCTGGAAACATGATCTAAAAATAGTTGATTGTCTATCTATGCTTTCCTACCTTTCCTTTTTTCCACTTTCCACCAACCTTCATTGTTGGGCATGGCTGTTACAATAGTCATTTGTGCTTCGTTTATGGCAGCGAAGATTTCTTTTTCAGAATCTGAGCTTGCTGTAGAGTATGCTCACTTACTGCTTCCAATTTCTTGCCCTGGGGTGTGTTTCTCACATCGCTGCTATGGGTTGGTTGTCTTTGGATCTATTTCATATTCAATCTGATTTTCATCATTTTGTAGATTATGTGGAAAGCTTTCTTTGCAGAGTTCTGAATTATTTCCTCCATATTCTTCTTCTTGAAATATATTGGTGGTTTCTGTGTTCTTTCCCTCTTCTATGTCATCTGCCCATGTGGTTGAAAACTGCGAGCCTTTTAGCTTTGGTGGCTATCTTCTTTTCCTATCTTTTTTGTTTTGTGGGCAAGCACTTTGAAGATGACCATTTTGATGACATATGCAGCATCGGAAGGCAGTGTTTTCATAATCTAGTGGCTGGGCCCATTGCTTTTCATTGTGGAGTAAGAGAATGTGATCTAGTAATCCTTGACTGAGATCAATCTCCACACAGATCCTGAAAAATGTATAGATATCCTTGGATAGGTGATCATTGTCTGCTTTTAAGATTTTCCCCAAGGCTTTGTCAATGCCTTCTAATACTTTGAAGTGCCAAAAGTGCGGAGGTAAGTTATATAATTTTACCCACACTGGCATTTTGGAAACCACCATGGTGTTTGGGTCAAATTCTGGGAACCAAGATGTCATAAAAGGGCTAGCATTAACTCAGAACCATGGTCCCTCATTCAATGCATATTCCTTGTCCTTTACTGTGTTGAATTTGACAATAAAAAACCCTTTTGAACGGAGATGGAGATCATAGTTTCCTATCCATATGGAGTAAATCCATTGATGAAGGGCTTCCGGTTTGGGCCAAAAACCATTAAACCTGCATATTGCTGCTTTAATTAAATAATCAACATGCATTTCATTTACCTCGAGTAGGGCAATTGTTAATGTAGGGTTCTGCGTTGTCTGCTCGATGATGTAGGCCCCAGGCGTTGTAGCTTGCTATTATGTTTTCGCTTGAGATTCCATCTTCCCTTTTATTGCATCTTTGAAGGAAGCAGGTCCTTTTGAGCTTGTGCCGGAACAGCCTCTATGGAGTCTTGTGCTAAGATAGATGGTTGAGTCATTGCCTATATTGTATTCTTTTAGCTTGTGCTCCTCCTACAAAACTTTCCCTGTGTAGATCAGGAGTTGTTTGTAGGGTGGGATTCTAGTCCTTTCTTGTATCCTCTGTTTGAGTATTTTTGTCGCCTCCCATTTCCCTATATTGATGCATAGTGTGTTCCCTCCCATGGAGCTGATAAACATAGTACTTTTTCTACCTTCGAGCATATCAGAAGCAGATGCTTCAAGCTCCAATGTTGGGATGTCTACCTGATCCTGCACAATCATCGCGTCTCCCTGTTGCCAGCTCTGATCTATGATCTAAGGCTGTGATCCAGGGCAGAGAGGAGACTTTTTTTTATTAGGCCTCTAGATCTGGGTTTGGTGTAGGCCAATTTGTTTGTTGAGCGTCATATCTATTTGGTCAGTGGAAAATTTGAGGTTTTTACCCCCATTTTGTTTTCCATTTTGTTCTTCTTTTGCACATTTGGCCTGTAGTTTAGGCCAGAGAGGCATCTTGGCGGTTGCATGCCCCTAGATCTTTGCTGTGTGCTACGATCCATGGCCAAAAGGAGGCTTTTGGTGAACGTGCCTCCTGATTTGGGTTTGATACAGGCTATTTGGTCAGTTGTATGGCAGATCTATTGGATCCTTTGCAGATTTGTGATTAACGTGCCCTTCCATGGTGAGAGGGATCAATCCAGATCCTTGCAAAAGCCATTTAAGATCTGCGCTATCGAAAGCGGGATCCAGGCGCCACACTCCAGTTTGCTCAGGTCGAGCTGGTGTTAATGTGCTGGGGACGAAACAAGACTGCCTGCAACCAATGTAGACTATTATAGGGCTGGATCTGATTTCCATGATCACCATTGTTTAGAAACCTCTTTCTAGCAATACAGTGACTAGATACTTTAGATCTGGTAGAAATAAACTCCATTCCATCAAGATGTACTGCAGATCCATCTCCACTCCTCCCTTTCAGTTGCTTGGTTCCCACAGCCAGTTGTTAATCTCCCCATACATCGGATTTGGCCATAGATCTGCTTCTGGGGGAACTCCAGAGGGTTAAACCCCTACTGCAATTGTGGTGGATCGAAATGCATTGCTTGTGGGGAGAGATAACCTAGAGTATGACTTCTAATCGAGATGCTCTGTTTTCCCTATTTGTTCTAGATCCAACACAGATCTTCTTCTCTTTTGATTTTTGATCACTCCATCCTGCATTGCAATGGACCACGATTCCAAAACCCACTCAATGATGCGACTCTGTTTTCCTTCGCTCCATCCATCCGGTGGTGCCATGACCCTTTTATCCTCTGCGACGCCGATCAGGGTAAACTCTGCGATCTCTGTCACTACCATTTCCTCTCGCTTTATAATCATATTCATAATTATTTTAGATTCATTTAATTCTATATTTATTATGGGTATAGAGGGATCAAATTCTTCAAGATATCTTAAGAGATTTGACCTCTCTTGATGCATGATAGATCTAAAGTTAAATAGATTTAGAATGATTTGAGTTATCTTTTTTGGTAAATGATAGATCTAATTTTAGATAAATTTAGAATGGTTCCAGTAGCTAGAAGAATGCCACATTTTCATATTATCATTATTATGTATATGTTTGAAGTGAATTTTATACTTTGAAATTTAAATAATGTGCAAATTAAAAGTCTAATAATTTAAAATTCATTAATAAGGAATTGAAATGTAATCTTGTGAAAAAGTAAATTAGTCACATTGTTTACCATATGCATTCATAACACACACTATGATATTTTCAACTTAATCTATGATTTTTTTAATTTTTTTTGAATTGATAATTTTTATTATGAATTCTTATAAATATTGTCATCAACAAATTTAACAAATTTAAAAAGTACACTTTATTTTAACTATTTTAATAGTTTATAATGTAGTTATTTTGTCATTTTTAATTGTTTAAATTAGATTTTTTAATAGCTTAATCTAATTAATTGATGAAACTATCTACTTACAATAGACTATTTAGATGAAATAGTAAGTGTTATAATTTGTTTTGTTAGTTAAATTGCCTTGTCATCAACTGTAATCATCCTTTCACATATAATTACACTTCATTTGGAAAAATTTAGCCATCATATTATTGACCTTCACTTGGAATTTGATTTAATGCCCCAAGTAGATGAGTTTTCCCTCTAAAGTATGTGGTGGTTGGTTATAGTAATGACATCATTTGTTTTTGTTGATTATAAATTGGGGAAATCTTGTTCTTATTGTTGATCTTAAATTGTAATAGTGACATCCTTTATTTGTGTTGATTTGAAATTAGGGAAATCTAGCTTGTGCTTATTGGTGATGACAATAGATGTGGCATAGATAAATTGGGTAAATGATGAGAATAAAAAATTGAATTCTATGTTCAAGAGCTTAGTAGTAAATATAAATACTTATATAAGCATATCAAGTCTCTGGTGCAATAACAAAAGTGCAATGATGAAATCCATATTTAGTAGATGTTCATTTTGGGTACTAATTTCAGATTGGGACTATTATTAATCTTGATGAATATAAAAAAAATTCTCACATTTTTAATCCTTTGCAGATACTTATTCTAGTTTTTAATGGAAAAGTGTATTGAGTCTATTTCTTGGGAAGGTAATAAGAATGGTTGAAACCTACTATAATAATATCATTTTTTTAAAATTATATGCAAATTAAAATACTAATATTTTAAAATCCATTAACCAAACCAGAGCGAAAAAACAAATTAGTCACATTGTTTGCCACATATATTCATAGTGAGAAAGATAATAAAGCACACTATGATATTATCAACCTAATCTATAATATTTAGTTTTGGTTTTTTTAAATATGTAATTTTTATTATGAATTCATATAAATACTTGTATAAGCATATCACGTCTGTAGTGCAATAACTAAAGTGAGTTGATCAAAGATAGGTTTATTATATTGTAGTTTTTGGAGTCAATTTAAGATTAGGATTATCATTAATCTCAATGAATCTAAAAAAAAAATCTAATTTTTTTAATCTTCATGGATATTTAATCTAAATCATTATTGTCAGAGTAATAATAATGGATGGAATTCACTATAGTGGTATCTAAAAAATTTAAATAGTATGAAAATTAAAGTAATAATAATTTAAAATTCATTATCAAGGAACTGAAATTTAATCTCATGAAAGAGTGAATGAGTCACATTTTTTACCACATGTATTCAAAATCAAATAGTACACTTGATATGTCAACTTAATATATGATATATTTTTTTATTGTTTTAAAATGGTAGTTTTTATTAAGAATTCTTATAAATATGATGATCACGAAATTTAAATAGTTAAGATCAATTTTTACTATGTTAATTGTTTATGATATAGTTATGTTGTCTTTTTTAATTGTTTAAATTGTATTTTAAATAGTGAAACATAATAAATAGATGAAATGGTCTATTTACAATAGATTATTTAGATAAACCAGTAAGTGTTATGAAAAGAGTAATTTATTTTATTAGTTAAATTGTCTTTTATTTTTAACCTCAATTGTAATCATCCTTTTCCATATAATTACCCTTTATTTGAAAAAAATAGCTATCATATTATTGGCCTTGACTTGGGATTTGATTTAAAGGCTAGGCGGTTGAGCTTTCCCTCTAAAGGATCATGGTTAGTTATAGAAATGGCATCATTTGTTCATGTTGATTATAAATTAGGGAAATCTATCTTGTTCTTATTGTGGATGATAATAGTTGTATTATCCATACTGGATAATTACATTGTTTGTAATCCATACCAATGCTTCCAGAGTGGAAAAAGTGGAGAATCAGCTCACAAAACCATTTAACTAAGTGGGATCCAATTAGGAAAATTTGTGTTGGGAAACAATGATAATACTGATAGGGGGGTGAATTAGTATTAAGGATAATTTTTACTTCCTTATTATAGTTTACTTTTCCTATTTATACTTGGAATCCAACCATATAATCGGTAGAAGTATATAATATGGCAGCAACATAAACTCAACACACAAGAAAACAAACCATAAGCGTCATACACATAGAAACAAGGTTTTTCACTTGGAAACCCTTCCGGGAAAAAAAATACAAAGCTTGTTGTTGTTATTGATATAAATTAAGAGCACCCGCTCTATTACATCAATCTTTTATTGTAAGCACCCACTCAAAGGAAGCACCAACTCCCTTTGATTGTTTGTTAGCATCGACTAGCAAGAAGCATCAACTCCCTTTGTTTGTAGACACTTGTCCAACTTACTAGAAGCACCATATGAGGCATTGACCTCATGGAATTATTGCAAGCACCAACCTGCAGCTCGTTGGATTTATGCAAGCACCAACTTGCAGGAGGCACTGTCCCCCAAGCCTTCCCAAGCTCCACTAGAGATGGAAACACCAACTTCCTCTCTGTAGGTACCAACTGTTTGGTCAATTTAGTATGTCCTAAATTGATATTTAAAATGTCAATCCGGGATTCGTAAACTGATGAAGTGAAGTGCACTATATGTGCAAGATAACCGTTTTCTTAGTCTTTTGTAGTTTTTGAGTTTTTTTTTTTAAGTTTGTTTTTGGGTTTATCTTCTGTGGATTCCCTAGTGTGAGATGGCGAAATTGAAAGTTAAGTATGGATGGTAATGGTTATTTCTACAATGATTTTCCAAACTTAAAAGTTCTCAAAAAGAAGGTTTCCAAACTGACTGTAATGAAATCAATTCTCAAAAGGAAGTAAATGTACCAAAACAGTGAACTAGTGACAATGGCCCAGTATCCTTACTGTTGTATGCAAAAGAAAATAAAAAACTGAACTTAAAGCAACTCAAAGACTGAAAGAAAAGCAAACTAAATCACACTACTTCAACCCATATTCTGACCCTTCACCTTTCGACTCGCTCCGGCTATAGGAAGTAATCATAAACAAGCTGAGTAATATGATCTCTCAATTGTAGGAAATTAAATTGCATAAAAGGAAACTAAGATTTAACTACTCATTCACATTTAAACTCTTGAAAATGACATAAGTAATTCAATCTCTAACTTGCAGGAAAGCAAACTAAATCATACTACAAGAAGTAATATTCTGATTCCTTACTAATTGAGTCGCTTGGCTATAGAAAGGAAATCACAAACAGGTAAGTAACATGATGTCTAAGTGGCAGAAAAGTAAATAAGAAAAACAAAACTTGAAAGAAATGACAATGCTAGAATTAAACTCAATAAATGAAAATCAGCAGAAAGGACAAGATGATCTCATGTCAGTAGTTATCAAAAATATGTAAATTTGCCCGGGCTGCCTACAAAAACCTGTAAAAGAAGCACTGATCAGCTAACAGTTATGAAAAAAACATAAAGGAAATATGGACAGCAATGAACATCAGAACAGCACAATATATATACAAGCAATGATTATAAAAACAGTAAATGAAAGCAAGTGAGAAACTATACAAATCTTTGGTGTACAGGGGCCCTTTGCAACCTCGGCCAGTCAATTACTTAGTCACAAATCGAATTCAAGAATGTTGTCTTCTCATATATTAAAGTGCAGTAATAAAACAAAGTAAAGTATAGTACAGTGGGCTGATAACAACAGTCAAAATTACATCTCAAAAGCTAGCTATCTAGCGTATATCAACGCATTATTTATAAGTGAAAATGCTGCAACTAATTCCTAGATTTTATGATGCCAAGAGACACGTAAATCTCCACGGCCTGAGATCTAGCGTTATGGTCATTATGATAGTTGAATCCATGGAGTGATGGCTACTCGATTCAGTTCACGGGTTGATCTACAGTTGTGCCAGTACCTCCGGAAACTAAGGATCGTGCCACACAAACCTTCACGTGGGCAAAACAGAGTCATGCCACCACAAAACTCCTCATTCGGCCCTTCCTTTGATCGTCGTTGACCATGACCATTTATGAGTGATTTGGCTGAACTGAGGGGACACACTCCATGTACACGTCACTTGCAGCTTGCCCATGTGGCCAGTTTCTCCATTGGACACCTGTAACATAGCCTTTAACAAAATGGTTGTGGAAACTTGGGCTGGCTGCGGAAAGTGACAAGTTTCTGCAGCTGTTTGAACAAAAATTTAAATCAAACAACAGTCATAAACATAGTTAGGAAACCATTTCATAAGCTCTTTTTAGACTAATATGCAATTATTTGACAGCTTGGTGGATGAAGTAAATGGAAAAAGAAGGCTAAAAGGGTATATATGGAAGTGCAGGTTTGGGACTCAACATATCCCCACTGTGAAGGTGTTGCATGTCCTCATGCAACCAAAATTTAGTCATTCCCCTCTAATCCATATGTTTTGATGCTTCTGCTAGGACATATAGCCCTCTTTTCTTCTTCTTTGGTGTTACCACCATCCTTGGTTTCCTTATTAGACATCTGAATTTGAGATTGATTAATGCTCTGCTCAAGTTTTTGCACTTTTTCTTCAGTTTCTTATTTTTCTTTTGCCATAGTCCCAAATGGAGCATAGTGT
The DNA here is from genome assembly GCA_000404065.3 of Pinus taeda. NCBI lineage: Eukaryota > Viridiplantae > Streptophyta > Pinopsida > Pinales > Pinaceae > Pinus > Pinus taeda. The sequence continues at coordinate 2,722 of APFE031036498.1, read as the reverse complement.
TATCATGAATAATTTTATCTACTTTGCCCTACTCCTTGAGTGCTTCATTTTCCTACTTGATATGTCTGTTTAGGACCTCTAATTCAAATACCTCCTGCTTTAAGGATTGAACTTGTGCATCTAGTGGCAGAGTGGTACTTGGACCTGCAGCTGATTTTTCTAATGATTCCAAGTAGTCATATACCTCCTGTTGATTGGGATCTACTTCAGGTGTCTTTCTTGGACTGAGTTCAAAATCTGGTGGAGGAGGAGGATTGCTCTCTAGCTCTGGCCGAGAAGGGCTTTCATCATGTGGAGGACTAGTTTCAATGCTTGGCCGAGGACGAGGTGGACTACGGCCAGTTGGAGTTTTCTCAGGTGTCTCTCCACCCAAGTCGATGAAGTGGGGACATTTTATTTGTGTTTTACTCCCCTTTCCTCTTAGCCTGGTGCTTTTCCTTAAGTATGGTGGACTAGTACTCTTTTCTTGTATACTCTGTTTCCCTTTTTCCTTTTTCTTTGCTATAGCAGCCTGAAGATGTACTAATCTTTCTGACAGTGGTTGATAATCCTCCTCTCTGGATGGCTCAGGTGATTGGTAGACTTCTTGGATGGTCCTTTTGCCTTTCTCTTTCCTCTGTTTCTTGTCTTTAGTTCTGTTTTCTTCTTATTTTTGACCAACTTCTTGAGTTTCTGTAGTAGGGGAGTCTTGGACTATGGTGCTCTTTTCTCTTCTCCTACTTTTTCTTGGTGTCTTTGGTGTACTACTTCCAGAGGCCTCAGATGGCTCTTGGAAGTAGTTTCTTATCAAGAATTGTTCCCAGGTATCTTTTTTTTTCTTTAGTTGGTCCTCAATGAGAATTTTTATAAGTCCATGATGATATAGATGAGGTTCTATATTGCCTATGTGTTTTTGGACTATAATACTCATCTTCTTCAAACTCAACAGTAAGAAATAAGGCAAATTAAGAGTCTGATTCTTTAAGAAATTCATCAACAGTCTAGCATGGTACATGTACATCGAACCAAAGCGTCCTTCACAAGTAAAAAATTTTTGGATAACTAACAGCAGACTGGCCCATTCTTCCTTCAATGCATGAACAGGAATTCCTTTAGTAAACATAGTGGTGTCCATACTTGGGTTTCTTAGCATAATTCTCCATGCCTGTTCATCCATGCTTTTTTTTTGAACCATCGCTCACCTTCCTGAGGTAAGCCTGTGGCAGCTGCTATTTTTGTTTCGGTCACCGTGAGCTTCAAATCTCCAATCTCCACCATTTGACCATCAAAAGACCGTGCAAAAGCCTTGGTTACCTCTTTGTTATAGCCTTTAAACTTTTGGATGAATCGTAACCATTTGGCTTTCTTCAACAAATATTTTGCTTGAGGGTAACCTTCTAGATATTTCGGTCCTTCTGGCTCTGCCCTTAGTAGTTTTCCCATTCCTTTCTCTGTTTTGAATTTCAACTGAGGATGCAATTGCGTATGAGGATTTAGCAGAGGGAAGGTAGCTCGGTTGTAGGGTTTATGGTAAAATGTAGTGGCTGCAATCGGTAGCAGGTAACGGGAATGCTTCAGATTACAAGCGGAACAGAGGATAAGCAGTCACAAATAAGTTCACAAATTGAAATGCGTGTATATGAAAAGGAAGATCTTTAATGAAATGGTAATTGAACGGAGTGGAGGCGATATTTTTTTTTTTTTGAATTAATGGTTGCGTACGGGAGATCACACGTTTTGATAGATGGATGCGGGAAATGCGGTGGAGAGGAGCTGTAAAGGGATTGGTCACATCTCATGAGCGCAGGTGGAAAATTAAAGTGCAATCAACTTGAGTTTAAACCCGAAAATCCATCATGAGACTGTTAAGAAATGAATGCATGGTGTGTGGAGTAATATCGTGGAATAGGAGTGGGTAATGGAGCTATCATACCGAATCATTGTACATAGTAGAACTTTTTATGGTTTGATAACTATGCATAATCATGACTTTAATTGTTATTTGATAAAAAAAAAATTGCTAATACCTTTGGAAACTTTGTCATTTCTTGCTCATAGCTTTTAACCAACTATTCTTTCTTGATTTCTTGGAAATGCTCCATGTCTTTATGGCATTTGCTCAATTACACCTACATTTTCATGATTTTTGCACTAACATTTTGACTGTGAATTTGAAAAACAGAGTGGTGGTAGTTGCATAAATCGTTTTTGGATGCGGAAATTGTTTCTGGCTGTGGAAACTGGGACAACACCTACTTAGCTGAACAAAGATAGTTAGAAAAGAACTAACTGAGTGAAAATAGTCCTGAAAGGAACTTTTATTGATGAAATGAAAATGAAATGAGTGGAATGGAGTGAAAGTGAAGCGAAAATGTGAATGAGATGGAGATGGAGTGAAATGGCAAATGAGGTGGAGTGAAGATGGAAAAAGAAGGAGAGGAGAGAGATTTTTTTTGGAAAATATAGAGTGTCAGGTGTCCCTGATTTTCACTCTATATTTTATGTATAAGACTTCCAATCTATGATTGGTTTTCAGGCTTATACACATTTTTTCTTTTCTCTCTCTTTTTTTTCTTTTTTAACTAAAAGAAACAAAGATTAGGCTGACAGGGTAGAAGGATTCTTCTCCACCAGCCTTATTGCAGAATTCTCTTGGAACATTTTTACAAACTCCTCTTTGGAAAGTGGCTTATGATAAATTTTCAATCGATGGCCATTCACAATAAGAGGAGTCTGAAATTCA
>APFE031036492.1:0-16860 GCA_000404065.3 Pinus taeda | reverse complement strand
TGTCTAAACAAGGTTATACTAGATGTCACTCTGATCATTGTGTTTATCTCAAAAGGAAAAATGATGGTAGCTATATTATATTGTTATTGTATGTAGATGATATGCTTGTTACAGGTTCTAACGTGCAGGAAATAAATGTGCTGAAAAGGAAATTAGCAAACTCATTTGCAATGAAGGATTTGGGTGTTGCAGAGCAAATCCTTGGTATGGGAATAACTAGAGATAGGAATAATCACAAATTGATATTGTCTCAAAGTGAGTACATATAAAAGGTGTTGATAAGGTTTAATATGTAGAATGCAAAACCAACTAGTACACCTTTTGCTATCCATTTCAAACTTAGTAAGGAAATGTGCCCAAAGACCCAAGAAGACATGGATTATATGTCTAAACTTCCATATGCATCAATAGTTGGAAGCTTAATGTATGCAATGGTTTGTAGCCTGATATTGCACATGCAATGGGAGTTGTAAGCAGGTACATGAAAAATCTAGGAAAGGAACATTGGATGGCAGTGAAATGGATTCTGAGATATTTGAAAGGTACTACAAATCAAGCATTATGCTTTGGTGGTTCAAACATTTCTCTACAAGGATATGTTGATGTAGATATGGCAGCTGATAGAGATAATAGGAGGAGCACTACAGGATATGTATTTACTGTAGGTGGAACAGATGTTAGTTGGGTTTCAAAAATCCAAAGTGTTGTTGCACTTTCAATAACAGAAGCAGAGTATGTTGTCGCTATAGAGGCTAGTAAAGAAATGATTTGGTTACAAAGGTTTCTGGATGAATTGGCTAAGAAGCAAGAGTTGGGCAGGTTATACAGTGACAACCAGAGTGCCATACATCTTGCAAAGAACTCTCCATTTCATTCCAATACTAAACATATACAGCTCAAGTACCATTTCAAACGGTCAACATTGGAAGATGGACAGTTGAAGCTGGAAAAGATACACACTAGCCAAAATCCTGCAGATATGCTAACACATGTCCCCAATGAGGTTGGGGTATCAAGAGTTAGGACTTGTTTAGTTGAACCCTTGCAAGACTGGCCTCACAAACCTAGACAACCTCCCATGGAGGAAGAAAATGAAGATGATGGAGTAGGGGTTCCTTTCAAAATTTTGCTCAAAGAGGCCCTCGAGAAACAAAGGAACAAGATTCTAGATAACTTTTCCTAGATATTTTGATAGGTATTAGCGGGCAAAGCATCTTCATCCAATAGTCACTTCAGAGGTGACGCCCCATTTAAGCTACAAGTTAACATTTCAATTCCTATATTTGAACGACAAATAGATGGAGATGTTGCAGTTAATTAGTTAAATTTGTTGAAAGAATATTTTTCAATCCATAAGTATTCTAATAGGGAAACGATTACTTTTACACTTCTCAAATCTGTCCCCCACATTAGGGACTGGTGGGAAACCTACTATGATAAAACATATGAGAAGGAACCCTCATTATTTTTAGCTACACCCACTTGGAATTCTTTCTGAGACACCATCAAGGAATAATATTATCTTGCTAGGAGATATGAAGATAAGTACATAGAATGAACCATACTCTAGAAAGGAAGGGACGAGGATGTGCTAGAGTTCACCAATATTTGTCATACCCTTCACACAAACTTGGGTATTAAGGATTCTAAGTGACATCTAGTATTCAAGTGCCATGACTATCTATAGAAATACATCTAGGTAGAGATGGAGTTCCTGGACATCTCCTCGCTTGGCACCACACACAGATATGTTGTCAAGATCAAGAATACATTCAAACAGAGGAAGAAATACTTTTTATCTATAAATCTGAAGTGGGGAAAGAGAACCTCCAAACTACCGAACAAAGAATAGAACCAAGGTGGGGTGACCTAGGATAACCCATCAAAGTCATAATTAAAGAGTGACACCATAAAGGAGAATAAGGACGCAAGAAAAGTGTGTGAGTTCCATAAGAGCCCCACCCATAACATAAATGAGTGTTGTGCCAAGTAGTCACTGGTTGTCGCACTAAAAGATTTATAGTTAGATGCATGTTCTAACTCTAAGTTAGAGCCCAATAAGGATATCAAAAGGGGGAAATAGATTACCCACACAGAGCCTAGTGCCACCACTGATGGCGAGCCCTAGTATTACACTAAGAGTGTTGTAACTTCCAATGGCTCCTCAAATCTATCTATCAACCTGGGGTTCATACAAACTTCGAGGTGATAATGTTATTTGAACATTAGATTGGATTCTACTCATTCCATTTTCAATTAGGAAATTTTATCAATAGTGCTCCAAGACCATTCTTTCTACTAAATTAGAAGGAAACTAACAAATGAAGGTGAAATTTAGAAGATATTTGTAATGATAAAAAGGAAAATGCTTGCAAATTCTATTAACTTTTAAATTCTATTAAATTAATTCATAAAAATACAAGAGCTACACTGCTTGTAGAAATGAAATTAAATTATCTTGCAATGAACCATCTAGGTACCAAATCTATTTGTAGATAGGAAACTAGCCTACCAAATCATAACTCAAGATTCCATGCATCATATATCTAGCTCAAACTTGCATATAAATCATTGTTATGTATGTGCCAAACCTGTGATAAATAAACTAATGCTATTCTATTTTGAAGTGAAGGAAAAGGATGGTTGGAATGGAGTAGGTGTTTCCCTTGATCATGTAGTTAGAGTTGGGGATCAACCTACTTCTAAACTAAGTCAAAATTGCATCACAAGTCAAAATAGATGGTGAAATAGGTTGCTATAGGTATACTGTAGGAGGCTACTACATGTGCCTTGTATTGCTACAGGAATGCTTGTAATAATACAAGAAGGTTGTCGAGAAGGTTTAGGAGGTAGTAATGATGAGTGCAAGGAATGGTCAGGTGGATGGATGTTGGGGTATATGGATGAAAGGTGGCCAATACCTCTAGCCAAGCTTAGAAACTTAGGAAGGCCTATTTTGAACTAGGAGAGTTTCTCATGGTGACCTAAGGGAATGATCTCAAGAAAAAAATTTGGGATTCGTAAAAGAGGGTAAAGAAGTACAAGATGGAGATAATGAAAGGTCCCTTGGCTTTAGATCCAAAGAACCCTGCAACATCACATGCACATACGCTTTTATCATTGACAAAATGAAACAACTAATAGTGGAAAAGATGAGTTGAATTTAAATGCCATATAATCTATGCCAAAACCATTGATCTAGTCAATAAGTCAACTCCTAAGATACAACAAGCACATGCAATACAAGATGACTGACATTGACATTCTTCCAAGAAATCATAAGCATAGTACTTTTGGACTGTGATTGTAAATTATTCCATTCATGCTCGCATGAGAGAGATGAGATAGAGGTTGAAATCATAAGATTTTTGAGGTGTTATTCTAATGAAATGCAGGAAACTAATAAGCACTCTAAGATAAAAATAAATTCCTGTACATAAGAGGGACCTAATCCACTGGGCTTGGGCCAAAACCCAAGAACCTTAGCCCTCAAGAACTAGCTTAGTGATGAACCAATAAGAAAATTTTCATTATCATTGCATCAATGTCAAATACATCACATAACCAGTTGAAAATAGTAGTATCAAGTGCTTAAGCTCGATATATTCCGAGTTGAAAACAAAGTTCAAATCCTAATGAGATCCTTTGCATGTTTATTTATACAAGAGGGTAGCTAATATCATCTCCCTATAAAATAGGAATGTTTGTCTCCAAGAACTCAAGAAGGGTAGAATTTGATGTTCTTTAACTATGATTGGTTGGCTGCCAATGACCTCGAGTTGATGAGAAGGAGTGTGGTGATCTTGGATGAGTGATGGAGTTAAGGAGGTGGACAACCTCATAGAATCTCTCCCTATTGTGTACTCCAATTTCCTGCATTGAAATCAGCTATAAAATTATCCATTGTTTGAATTTATACCATATTAGGACACATGAAATAGAAAAACATCTTTTACCCCTCCCACTAAGAATAATGTAACAAAAATTGTAAATAAATGTGAGAAAGGGATAGTTCTAAATTTGGAGGATGGAATTATTACCCTTATGATGTACCTATTGATGACCCTCATCAATTCCCACCACCAAGGTCTAGAAGATTGAGCACAAAGATCCAGAGGAGGGGGAACATATCTTCCAGTCACAAATGTAGGTGAATGGTTCTCTACGAAAATTCATTTTCGACAGTAGGAGCCAAAAGAACCTCTTCTCAGTTGAGGTCATGAACTCGTTGGGCCTGCCAATGACATAACCCTGATAACCATACAACATCTGTTGGCTATAGCAAGGGAAATATCTTTGTGTCATCTATCAGTGCCACCTACCCTACAACATCAATCCCTTCATGGATGAGGTATTGTGTGACGTTAACCTCCTTGAAGTTTATGATGTATTATTAGGTCAACCATACCTATAGAAGTGTCATTTTGTGTATGAGTATAAACATCAAACTATTATTATTACTTTGGGAAGTAAACTATAAGCGATACTAATGGTAGCCCCCCTTATTACCATCTCTTTTATATTTGCTAAGAAATGGAGTAAGATCATCTCCCAGACTGAGGAATTTCTTTTCTTTCTTATTTTCTCTCAAATTAACAGGAATATTGTGGCCACATCAATGACCCTCAGGAAGAGTACCTCCACGTAGTAGAATAAGGTGGATAAGGTTGTCTAAGAATACAAGGATATCTTCTCCTCACCCAAAGGGGTAAAATTGCACTATCAGGACAAGCATTCGATTCCTCTAACTCCAGAAGAACCTCTACCCAGTGGGATGATATATTGCCACTCCCTTCAGAAAAATTAAGAAATCAAGTGGTAGATCTATGATTTTCTACAAATAGGGCACATCCGAGAAAGTTCCTCACCTTGTGGGAGCTCAATTGTACTCGTGCAGAAGAAGGATAGGACCTGGAGACTCTGCATTGATTATCGAGCACTAAATAAAATCATTGTTAGGAACAAGTATCCAATCCCATAGATTGATGACCTTATTGATAAGCTCAAGGGGGCCAATTACATGAACAAGATTTATTTTAAGTCTGGCTATCACTAGGTTACAATAGAATCTGCAGATGTATGGAAGAGTATCATCAAATCTAAGGAGGGGAGTTTTTGAGTGGTTGGTCATGAGTTTTGGGTTGAAAAATACCATTACAATGTTGATGAGGTTAATGGATGTTATGTTTTGTCCATTCTCTAACTCGTTCATGGTTACATATCTGGATGGAATCCCCATATTCAACAAAAGTTGGGAAGATCCCTTGCAACACATTCAATAGATCCTGCAAACCCTACATCAATAAAAAATATGTGCCAACATGGAGAAATGCACCTTTCGCATGAACTAGGTCTAATGTCTAGGTTACAACATTGATGAGAAAATCATGTACGTGGATCTGACTAAGATCCAAGTCATTCAGGATTGGTCAGTCCTAACCACTCTAACATAACTTTAGAGCTTTTGGGCCTTGCCAATTTCTATCGAAGGATAACTTGGCCTTTTAGTCAAGTTACCAAGGGCAGAGAAAAAGAAAAGTTTTCCTATTCCAAGTCCCATTAGAAGGTGTGTTTTTGAGCTAAATCATCACCTGCACCAATACTCACAATACCATCTGTGCAACAACCATTTGAAATTGAGACAAACACCTTTGATTATGCCACTAGTGCATTCTTCATCCAACAAGAGCATCTGATGACCTATCACAATGGGACACTCTCCGATATAATTCAAAAATACCCCACTTATGACAATGAGATGTATTCCATCATGCAAGCTTACCAATAGTGGAAACATTACATTATGGTGGAGGAGATGATCATTCACATAGATCACTACTCTCTTCATTTTATATAGACACAATGAAAGTTACAAAATTACTTCCATCAAAAGTGGTTGACATACCTACAAAACTTTCATCTAAAAATTAAGTACAAGAAGGACAACACTACTAATTTTGTTGATTTCCTCGGTCGACCACCAATTGTGGCCTTGAAAACTATCCTTCACTCTTATGAGCATGAGACTTCTTGATTGCTACAACTTTGCAAAAACAATCTAGAAGTTTCCACCACATACCAGATGTTTATGTAGGGAAATAAAATTCCATACTTCCACCTTTATGCCACTTGGGACACCTCTGTGTTCCTTCAAGTGAGCGTGCCAAGAAAATTTTGGAGGTGTACTAAAGTCAGGTCGTAGGACACCTTAGCATATAAAGGACAATGGAAGATCTACAAAAGTATTATTATTGGCCAAATTTATAATAGGATGTTGGAAAATATATCAAATCATGCACTGTTAGGTCCCTATACTACTAGTGTAACCCTTATTGTTATTAGTGCAACCCCCTAATTGTATTATTGTGCCTATATAGTCCCCATGTTGTTATAATTATGCCTCATAGAAGCCCATTATTGTTATTTCTGTGCCCCTACAATATTATTGTTATGTAGGCTCTGATTGTATTGGGACGCCTTAGACTCCTATATAGAGAAAGGAGGTCTTGTCATTTGTATCATCCAAGAATTGTTCCTTTGTGCAATGTAAAGGAGGTTTCCCCCTCAAAGAGCGTGATTTCTAAGTCATTGATCTATCTTTTCTATTCTTTGGTGAGGTAGTTTCATAACATTTGGTATTAGATCTTTGGATTATAGGGTTTCGTTACTCCAAACAGGTCATCATGGAATTTTCGCTATCCTTTTTTCTCTACAAAGTTTCAGAAGAGAAAACAAAAAACCCATTTGATCCAAAATCATTCTACACCTCGGGTCCAAATTTCTAATCTTGTCTTGCTACATTTTCAGAGATATGATCTGAGGAAGTTAGGATTTTTGTAAGCTCCAGAATTCCATCACAAACAAGCCATTGTGGAATTTTCTCTATAATTTTTTTCTACAAAGGTTCAGACTCTAAAATTAAAACCCATTTCAGTTGAAATTGTGATAAAGATTAGCCTCCATTTTAGATCTTGTTTCACTATATTGATTAATATATGGTCCACTCTATTTAGCATTTTTGCAGGCTCCTGAATACATCCCAAGAAGACGACTGGGGGAAAATCGTCATAACGTTTTCTATGAGCATCAAATTGAAATTTCTTAAAATGTTGTAGAAAGAGGACTATCTGTAGTTTTCTATGTATTGGTTTCATGTCCTAAGGTCATGCTGATGCCTCAAAAATTGCTACATCAACATCGGGTATAACCACCGGGTCCGGACCTTAAAGGAAACTCCTTTTCCATTTAGTGTGGTGGCATCGACTGGATATAATGGGACCAGTTTCCCAATGATTTGTAAATAGGGTGATAAGTGATTGGTTTTCTAATTTCTAACGGGAATGATGTATAATTTATTCTAAAATGCAATAATGTAATTACCTAATAGATCCCAGGAAATATCTGTCTTAGTGCAACTCTTAATGGTTCTTATTGAAAAGCAAGCATGTAGATGACTTTACTCCTAAACAAGAATATTCGTTCATATGATAATTACTTTGTTCAAGTAGTTGATGAAAGTAATAATTAAAACATTATTTCCCTAATCTTATATATCATTGATGCATATATACATGAAAGATAACAATTCTTGAACATTCAATAGTGATAAGTAAAAGAGATTGTTGTAAGAACCTTATGCATACATCAATAATAGCAAAAATTAATGAATGACAGTTCACATAAAAGAATGAAACAAAACATAGATAATAGTACCATATGTGTTCGAATCCTTCCAACATGAGTTTGCATTTGAATTCGGCTCTCAAACTTAGAAATAATCTTATATGAAGCAGTAGTGCATATCAAACAAAAGTAATCTTCATTAAAAGCTCAGAATATAGGTCCAATTTCATAAAAATATATATATTGGAAGCACAATAGTGCAACTCCCAATCCAAGTCTTAATACAAAATTTTCAGGACCCTTTCTAAAGACATGAAAGGGTCTATAAATACTATCTAAGCTAACTAAGTATGAAATAAAAATGTTGTGAGGTGGTAGTAACCAAATAAAAAATACATGAAAATCTCCCCAAAATAGATATTCTTGTAGTCGGTAAGGATGGTTCATTATTTTGGCTGATTATCTTTTGGCTTGAGCTAGCATATGGCGAGCATTAGTTGTAATTCTAGAGGATTACTCATATGTGAATGAAGCTAGGCATTATAGGTGGCATCAAAAATTTCAGGAATGATGTAATCGATTGCATCGGTCAAGCATTTGATTTTTGTCCTTTGACTGAATGGTTTCACAAGGAAGAACCAAAAGGTTTCCCATGTCAATGTTTGGATGCCCGCGATTAATCAATACCTCTTTTCAAGCTATTGCTTCCATGTCTGCTACAATTCTTTGACTGATGGTAATTTCCCTGGAGTACATTCTGAAATTAGATTTGACAAATACAGAGTATCATTGGTTAATTCCACTAAATTACCAGTCGCTGATCTACATCTCGATGTTGCCCTTTCTGCCTTCATCAATTGGGTTTGCCACTCAAGGAGCAGGATTGCCTTAGTGTGATTATGGAATTCAAGGCATATTTGCTTCTTTTCGTTCCTTGGTTTCTTGCTAGGAAAGAAACTCTATTAATGTTTTGTCTGCCTATTCCAGCTTTTGTTTGTCATCAACCGATTTATCAATCATAGACGACGAAATTTCACAGAAAGTAGGAACAAGAGAAATATTATTACATAACAAGCCCAACTGAGTAGATAGTGCCTTATTTATTTCGAGAGCCTCTGATTTGAATTCCTCTACTTCAGGGAATTCTTTGAAGCTTTCTATTTGTAATGACAATTGGGCGATATGTTCATCTTTGGATTTTCTCAATTGTTCATTCATTGTCTTCAGTTTGTTCAATGCATGAGATAACTCTTTTTTCTTCCGCACTGCATGTTGGTTTATCCTCTATTTCTCTTTTAGCAATTGATCATTTAATTGCTCATTTGATTGCTTCTGTGCTACTAACTGCTGCTCTAGTTGTTCTATTCTTTGTCATTTTTCTTGTACCTATGTCTCTAGTGAGATGACTGCTTTATCCTTTTCTTTAAGCAAATTGCTAAATTCTAATGCCTCATCTATACTGGCTGTTGTATATGCCCCAACATACTGAGAGAGCTTAGTAATATCTTCAGAAGGGCCGACTTCTTCTTTCCACACCACATTAGTTATCTCCATCTGTGTAAGTAAAAGGGAAGATTGATCAAGTTTTCTCCTTTTCCTTTGTCTCTTTATTACAACCCTATGCTTAGGGCTGTAGAAGACATCCAAGGGCAGTATTTCTTCTACATGCAAAACAATTTCATTTGATGGATCCTTCGGAATAATATCTATATCCTTTTGATTCATGGGTTGGCCGCTGGTTCCTTCAGTTGGAACCATACTAGTTGATGTCTTCTGAATAGTTGTTACTTCAGGCGTGCTAAATCCATGTATACTTTCAGTATTGCTTATGATTGAGTGAAACTGTTGCCATTCCTGGAGTAGTTTGGGATCAATATGAATGTCTGTATCAATGAGTTCATTTCCTTTTCCCTATTCTTTTTCCTCTTCTTTTTTCTTTCTCAGGAACTATTTCCACTATAGGAGCTTGGTCAACAATTTGCTGTTCAGTTTCACTTGACTGGACTATCGAGGTGGTGGCTAATAGGTCTAGAGGTAGAGTTTGCAACCTCTGGTCTCTAAGCATATTAAACGTTTGAAGCCCTTCATCTTGATACCTGATCCCGACCAATGTTTTAACTTGAAATAATGATTTAGCTCAGGAAAATAGATCATCGAAGTCATTCTTTTCATGATCGAATTTTCAAGTTTGGCTTGTTCAAGAACATTACATGCAACTTTTCTTGGATCATCTTTCCTGTTAGGAATTGTGGCAAGATTCGACATTTTTATTTTTTTGCCTCTTTTTCTGCATGTTTGTAATCATGAAGAGTGAAAACACTGCATCGTAAAGGGAATATAGGCCATACCTATTTCTTAGAATTTCTAAGGGTTTTTTATGTCCCTTCTACTTTTATTTGATAAACCAATTCCCAAGCTAATAATTTATCAAGCGCATACAAGGGAAGAACATGGGGTTATGTAAGGCTACCAAAAAGCCTTATATAAGTAAATTTCTCCTCCCTAAACCAATTACCTACTGTAGTCAAGTCAATCCCTGCTTCCTCGGGAATATTGGGGGCAGGCTTATTGAAAATAGAATAACACATAGGCAACATAAAACTATTGAAAATTTTATACAAATGATTTTTGTAGTGAGCCTTCCATAACAGTTGATGATAAATATGGATTGGCTTAGGGTCTTGGCAGTCCATCTCCATTCGAGTATCAAATATTAAGAGTTAAAGAAAATAGTATCCATAATATAAGCACTATAATAGAAAGGGGGAATGGTTCTGGTAGTTTTATATGTAGTTTTTCTGTATTCAAGAATTGTTGTGGCTAATTTATTAGACAAAATATTTGCCCAATCCATCACATAGCCATTTATTACACCTTCCATTAAAGGGACCATTTCTATGGTGCATTTAGCAGAATCATGTATTCCCCACATCATACACATCATAGCCCTGACATAACAATAAGGGGAAGCCAAAGAGTCAACAGTGTACTTACCCGATGACTTGTGTTTGTTCTTTTCAGGGAAATGTCTCCATTGATTTAACGGTGTTGACTCTGACTCGTTTTCCTTTGCAAAAACTTCTAGGAATGCCTTGTTGTATCGCTTATCATGTTGAGGTAGGTGATACATTTTCCAAAGATCTTCTGGCTGTAATGAGCCGAATATTCTCCCGTCAGCTGTGTAAAATATTCTGTCCGAGACTAGAATTTCTTCTACCACCCATCTCACTACGTCAGTATATGGTAGGATTTTTTCTAGCATTGCTATCATGTGAAGATAGGAACTGTTATGACACTAGCTCAAGAAAAGACGAAAAAGATAAATCAACGGCTTAGAATTCAACCTCTTTGAGGGGGAAACCTCCTTTACATTACATAAATGAACAATTCTTGGATGATACAAATGAAAAGACCTCCTTTCTATATATAGGAGTCTAAGGGGTCATAACATAATCAGAGACGACATAACAATAATAATGTAAGGGCACAATAATAACAATAGTGGGCTTCTATGTGGCACAATAGTAACAATATGGGCACTACATGGGTACATCAATATAATAAGTGGGTTGTACTAATAACAATAAGGGGTTACACTAGTAGTATAGGGGCCTAACATGCCCCTCTCCTTCAAAAGGTGTTGTCCTCAATGCTTGAGTAGTTCTTGATGCTTATGTATAAAATTATTGTCCTCCCACATGGAATCTTCAGTGGGTAAGTTCTTCCACTTGATGAGATACTCTGAAATTGATCGATTTCGTAGCTGTCGGGTTCTTGTTTCTATGACTACTCCAAGTTCCAATAGGATTTTTCCTTCCTCTTCAATTTTTGGCAATATTGTTTGAATTGGGATCTTTTGCAACTTTTGAATAAGTAGCTAGTTCCAGTGTGCTATGTGCCCTAACCAAGAGCAAGGACAGTAGATTACATCAACACTTTATGAGATGAGGTATGCATGGTTGAATTCTAGTGTATTTTGTACTAGGTTGGAAAATTTGTATTCGGTACCTTTAGAATAGTGGAGAGCATCATGTAGGTGACCCAAGAGTATTCTTATAGCAGAAAACTTGGATAGTTGTGAGTAGGTGAGGGATTGAGCCTATGTGTAGCTCTTTGATGGGCAAATCAAGCTACTAGAATAAGGAAGTTCAGAGCTCAAGTTTGGCCAACCAGAGAAGCATATTTCACAAACCCTGTTCATTGTTGGAGAAGAGACTTGTAGGAGTGATCGGTGGCAATCCTCTTACCCTATGTTAGCCTTCATATAAGAACAAAAAAATGATATAGTGGGAATATGACCCTTAGTAGCTAAGGAGAAAAAGTGGCAAGAGGGAGTTATTCACAAATGGAGTTGTGAACAACTGAAATAGAGTCTCGATGTGTTGATGTGTAGATGGACTTACGATCAACATGAGAGTAGGTGGAGCCATGTTTAATGGGAAGATGGACTTGTTTCACTGATAGAGGTAGAATTGTGTTGCTGGAAATTGGGAGCGAAGGACTGACATGAAAAGATATGAAATAGAGGTTGTGATTAGGCACTAGACCAACGATATTGTCATTATATCTTGTATACTTGTACCATTGGATATTTGAGGGCCATGATCTCTAGTAGGGAGCCCTAGACAGTTGTATTATATGTTTATTAATATAATGAATTTTAGTTTAAATTTTTTTAGAATGTTGTCGATATTTATGCATGTGTGATTTAATGTTGTTTATATTCTGTTGTGCAAAGTAGCTTTGTTGGGATTCTTTGTTTGCTAGCATCAAAGGTTTAATATTGTATCTTAGATACCAGGGTCGTGGAAATCCAACATGGTATGAGAGCATGTCTGAGCTACTTTGGGAGATAGTGAATCAAAGAGTGCATGTCGAGGTACAACTTGAGAGGGATTTGGTCACATTGTAGGTGAAGGGCTCAGTACAATGTCAAATATATAGGTTAATATGCGGTATGAGGACAGGATGGAAGGGTTGTCCGACTATAGTCATTGGAAAGAAAGTATCAAGTTAGTATTGCAGGTCAACAGGATCTGGGAGTTTACCGAGAAAGAGATCGAAAGGCCAACTGACCCTAAGGAGCTAGAAGTATATGAGGAATTGGATGCCAGGGTGAGATCTATAATCCTAGATGGTGTGAAGGATCCCCTAATATGTGATGGCTCTTCAAAATTTGATCCAAGATAATAATGACAACTTCATACTCGTATTAGAGGAAAAGTTTAAGTCCACAAATATTTTGTAGGGTGAAGGAGTAACTTCACATCTAACATGATTGTCTCAGGTCAAACATGAGCTTGCTATTGTTAGTGTCATTATTTCAAATTCTGAAATGGTGAGGATTGTTTTAAAGGGGTTCACTAATGAATGGAAGCCCTTCTTCAAGGGGATCATTGCTAAAGAAAATTTTACAGACTAGAGTAGTTTGTGGGATGACTTCATTTAGGAAGAGTTGTGAGACAAGGATATTCATCTAGAGAAATGACTTCAGATGATGACATGGCACTTGTGACACGAATGAAGGGTAAACAAAATAAGGACTTTTGTAAAGTCAAGTGTTTTAACTATGATGAGAAGGGTAATTTTTCATCAAGATTTCCAATGAAGAAGAAGACATGAAATGACAAGAAGAATAAAGGGAAGCAGGTAATTAGTGTTGCACCCGCTTTTGAGATAGATGCTCTCACAAAGAGATTAGAGGATGAGGACTTTACTATGATCTCTGATTTTTCGCAGGGTACCATCAATGAGGATGGATGGTATGTGGACAATGTTGTGTCAAAACTTATGATAGGGTCACAAGAGTATTTAAGACTCTATCTGAGTGGGACTCAAAGTTTCACATGGTGTTGGGTGAGAAGATTCAGAAGGAGATCCAAGGATAGGGAGTTGTGCTATTTAGGGTGTAGTCAGGATGAGTGATGCAAGTATATGATGTGTTGTTGTATCTGGACTCAAATATAACATTATGTCGGTCTCAATTATTGACAAGAATGGGTTTGAAGTCTTATTCCATGATAGGAAGGAAAGAATCAAGCCCATAGGCTCTAGGTATGAAGGTATTGTGATTAGAGTTAGAGATCATGATCTATACAGGTTGACAAAGAAGCCTATAAATATTTTTAAGAAGAATCAAGATGATGAGGTTCAATTGCAAACTTTAGAGTGGAAGGTACAAGTTCCAGAGAAGAAGGTCCAGGTTCTAGAGGCTAAAATGTAGTCGAGTACTAAAGGGATTTTCTAGGTTTAGAGGGAGACTTTGCAAGCCCAGAAGACCATGTGATTAGTGGGGAGCAAGGGAGCTCCTACAAATACTAAAAAGGAATCATGGAGAGAGTGGAAGACAGTCTAGGAGAAGAATAATAAGTAGGATGCTTCCAGTGATAGTGACACTTCTAAGAGAGGCATAGTTCATGCTATAGGCATCGTTGTAGTTGTGAGTTCCAAGTGTTAGGCAAGTGTTGCGAGTAGTGATGATGATGATTATATACTTCCTAGTATTGGAAGTGCCCTCTTCTATAAGAGGGAGTGTTTATTTCTAATATATTTGGAGGTACTCTGAGCCCTAACGTTCAGTTTTGGAGGTTAGATTGCCACAATAGGGAATTGTAGGCTTGGAACCCAAGGTTGGGGTTTTGTACCCAAAGGTGTTAGGCGAAAACCATGAGGAATTTTAGACATGTAATGGATGGATATGATAGAGGATGTAGAGGAGATTCAAATGCAACAAAAATCATCAAATTATGAGTTGTCTACAATGAGTTATGATTTTTTTAGTGGATTTGTGGGTTAATGTGGCACCAAATGGAGGTCAACTTGACATTTTGGAGTGCCACAGGTCATGTCTTAACACCACATGAGATTGTATGTATAGGAGTGATGTTGTAGATAATTCCTTAATAATCTAATGCACATTCATATCTTGTGTAAACACATCTTAGGTAGTGAATTTTATGGAGGACAAGGTGTGGAGGAGAGGGTTTATTTTGGCATGATCATTTCTCTATTACAAGTTTAAGTTACCTCAAGAGCAAGCTGTAGGGAAAAGGCAAGTGTTGAAGTTTTTTGTGTGGTTGTTTTGGTGTGGTATATCTCTCCTAGGTGGGACACAACTCTATTTGTGCCTTATAGGGAGGACGCAGGCCTAAAACAAATGTATATGGGTGCCACAATACTACTGTAAGTTTTACATAGGGATCGCATGGTGTACAAGAGTATTGGGAGGTTTGTTTGGGGGTTTATTTTAGCTCATACCTATAGCTATATGTTGGGAGATTATTGTGGAGGGAGACTACAGTTTTTAGAGGTATGATTTAGTGAGTTTAATAGGGATGTTGTAGTGTGTCAGGTTCCATAACCAGGAGAAACGAATAACATCATATTACATCATCACTTTATGATATGAGATGTGAATGTTTGATGTGTTTTGTGTAGATTTGAATTCTAGTTGATTTTGTCCTAGGTTGGATAGGTTTGATTAGCCTGAGAAGTAGATTTGATATCCCATGTTCATTGTTGGAGAAGATACTTGCGATAGTGATAGGTGGAAGCCCTCCTACCCTAAGTTAGCCTTCATATAAAAGTAGTGGAAAGCTATAGTGGGAAGGATACCCTAAGTAGATGAGGAAAAATAGTGCGTAGAGGGAGTTTTTCACAAACGGAGTTGTGAGCAACTCAAAGAGAGTCTCAATGTGTTTATGAGTAGATGGACTTTGGGAAAATGTGAGAGTAGGTGGAGAAATGTTTACTAGGTATATGGACTTGTTTCATTGATAGAGGTAGATTTGTGTTGCTACAGATTGGGAGCGAAGCACTGAGATGATGAGATACGACATAGAGGTTGTGATTGTGCACTAGAGCATCGTGATTGTCATTGTATCTTGTATTCATGTACCATTGGATATTCGGGGACCATTATCACTAATATGTGAGATATATACAATTTTATTACAATTTTATTAATATTATGAAGTTGGGTTGAAAAATTTCTAAAAAGTTTTCTATATTTGTTCATGTATGGTTTATTGTAATTTATATTCCGCTATGCATAGTAATTTTATTGAGATTCTTGGCTTGATAGCTTCAGAACTTTAAGATTCTATCCTAGACACCAGGGTCATTGAAATTTTGTTGGTTGTGTTTTGATCTTCGTTTCATTGCACCGATTGCGTTGGGTGGGGGGCACAGGGGGGTTTGAGGGGGCGGGTACGCACCCTTCTACGGGGTCCGAGGCAGCGTCCTGGGAAAAAAAATAATTTTGGACCCTATATTAGGTTGGGCGAACCTAACTATGGTTTTCGGTCCATGGTTTTGGACGTGATGGTTTTTGGTCCATGGTATTGGATGCTTCGCCATGTATAAATATGCATTGGAAGATTGAAAGGAACATAATGAAAAATCAAGCTAGTAGTCCTGGTTTTCAGATCCAGGGGAAAATCTATGTGCATATGTGTTTTATGTGTTATGCTCTCGCATGACTTATTTTCTTTGTTTTAGGATTCATATGTAGGTAATTTCTGTACAGGGTTAAAACCTACATTTGGTATTAGAGATATTTTTGGCTTCAAGGGGACACCCTTGTTGCTGAGTGGTTTCACTCGGGCCTGTGGTAGACCCTGTTCAATGGGAGATCTGCGAGATTGATTCTGGTGGTGAAAGAAGATGGCGAGCAGTGGAAAGATAGAGATTGAGAAGTTAAATGGTTATAGTTTTGAGTTGTGGAAACTCAAGATGGAGGATCTATTGGTGGATAAAGATCAGTGGATCACGGTAGATCCGGGTACTAAACCAACGGGAGTGACCAATGAAGAATGGAAGAAGTTGGATCGGAAGGTAAAGAGCACAATACGATTGTGTGTCTCAGATTTAGTATTGCTGAATGTATTAGGGGAAGCTATGGCGAAGGCTCTGTGGGACAAGTTAGAGACTTTGTACGAATCGAAGTCTCTGGTGAATAAACTATTCCTGCAGAAAAAGCTATATAACCTGAGGATGAAAGATCAAGACTCGGTGATAGAGCATCTAAATGCGTTTAATACTGTGGTAAGTCAGTTATCATCTGTTGATATTAAAATTTCAGAGGAAGATAAGTGCATTAGTTTGTTGTGTTCTCTACGAGATTCGTGGGATAGTCTGGTTATTGCAATAGGTAGCAATGCAACTGCTTTGCAATTTGATGAAATAGTCTCAGCCTTGCTGATGGAGGAGATGAGATGGAAAAATATGGACAACCAG
>APFE031036490.1:3192-25284 GCA_000404065.3 Pinus taeda | reverse complement strand
GTATCAGCAAAGCAGAGCATATTTGGCATTTGAATTTGCCAATCATGAAATATGAAACCTATTGGTATAGGTATCCAAGAATACCTATGCATATCACTATCATCATAAGGATACATCATCACTATAAGAACCACATGTACATCATTATTCTCCTACCATTATATCATGAAACATCGTCAATATGAGAAACATCTCAATACTTATCAAATATAGAATAATACTCTATAAGAATTCTTATCATGATTCATCAGAAAAATCAATTTCTTTACAAACATTCAACTATGAACTAATATTATTCAACATCCATCTAGGCTCTATGTTATCTCATCAGTGTTATTAGTGTTATGATTTCATCAAGATACCAATTAGTTTTTCAATAATCATTTCCACTTATTTAAACTAGGAAGTTTACCATTTACACCATAGGTATAATCATCTAAGTACCTCGTTAAATTTCACATGAACCTCATCATCTTGAGTCTTAATCTCTTCCCTAAGGAAATTCTGGTGAATTTCATTTAAGATATTACTAGTGATACCATCATTATTTAAATCATCTATCTTAGAATTAAAATCCCTTTATTTTACATCCATTTACCCTTTGGCTTACTGATTCCAATACCGCTATATGCAATTGCATATAAATACTAGGTCATCATGATTTATTTTTATATCATGCGTAATTTACTTACATGAGGGTTTGTTGATCCATGTTGACTTATACCTACATCATTTAACAATTATAATTTTCATCTAAAAATATTTCCTTATCTCGTCAAGTTCCTATCTCAATACCACTTGATTCACTCTTCATCAAGTTGGACAAGAGATTCTTGCTCATTAAATAGTTTATGTATTTTAGATTTTGAAACAGTTGGAAATACTACTAGTATCATTGTCCATCAAAAATTTAAATGTGTGATGTTATGTGGAAACAATCCTCTTTTAACGCTTTGGAAACAAAAGTTATTCACATTTTGAACTATGTAGATCATCATTTTTCTAAATTCAAGTATTACTAATGTGAAAAATACCTTCATAGTTTAAGATGTATTTCCATGAATTCATCACTTGATCTTAATTTCATGGAAACGTCATCAATCTATTTCCTTTGTTCTATGTTTATATCTTTGTTTTAAACCCTCATAAAAATATTAAAATCCAACTCTTACCAATTTCCAAAGTTCACAAGAATTTGAATAAGTAATATAATTTAATTTATAGTAATTATGCTATTCTTGGAAAAATATAATTCTAATAATTTATCAATTATAAAAGTAAAATAAAAACTACATAAATATATGTGATTTGTATCTGATCCTCCCAATATTGTCATAAACTTACTTGTTGAGATATTTAAAAATCTGAAAACATCTACAAACATCTACAATTTTTTTTGCAACAACAAAAAAATACAGTAAATCAAGAAAATGGAAATCAATGTAAAATGATTAAGGTATATTTGAGTATCACCTCCTATATAAGTATTGTGCCTCATAGTATGTGGACGAAACTTTTTTACTTTCTCACCCTTCCCAACTTCATATGGTAGAAGGAATGCAATGAACCAAATTTGTGCTGAGTCTAAAAGGTACCTACAATGAATTTTCTTGCCTTTGCAAGCTTCATATGGTAGAAAGAATGTAGTGAACCCATTCCGTGCTGAGGTGAAAAGGCAAGTGCTATGTTTTATAATAATTTAGAGTAGGCTTCACGAGTTAGTATTTGAGAGAAAACATCTTGCAGAAGATATAAAAGAAAGGTAGAGTTGTACCTATAAAATCCCACTAAGGATGGAATTTACTTATCACTAAGTACTATTCATCGTGATTACACCATATATTTCAAATTTTATAACTTTCCTTGCATATTTCAGCCAAATAAAATTTCCAGGGTGCCTAAAGAAAATAAATGCAACCATGCAACATTCATTATAGTGCAAATAATTTCCAGAGTAGTTGTTGCGGAGTTTTAAAATTATTATTATTTATTATTATTTTAACTCATAGATAAACAATTTATTATTTAACCATAAATCATATTCCAAATCAACTAGTTATTTAACCAAAAACCCATTCTTAAGTAAATATCAAAAACTTATGATTTAACTAATAACATGTTTGTTAAATAAAATTTAAAATTTATTTATCAAAAAACCATAAATTAACTTAATGCCCAATTCTAATCAGCAACCCGCAAGAAATAGAAAGCCAAAACAATGTTGATTTTAACCAAAAACTAATAACTTAACCTAGTTCCTCTCTCAAGCACACTAAATTATTTCAAAAAGAAAAACAACTTTAGAACAAAATATGTGAAAAATTAATGATTAACTTTCCATCCACAAAATGGATAATTAATCATTAATCATTAATGGTTAATCGAGGTATATCAGGCCCAGCAGAAGATTATGCAAAAGTTATCAATTACCTTACTTCCGAATATATATACAAAATTATATTTTTCTTCATAAAGAACAAAACTTAGTAGGAGCTATACCAAGGTGCAAAAGTAGAGTAGCACTCAAGGCAATGCTCTTGGGAGAATGATGAATTTGACAAGTTGAAAGGGAATGCCAAGCTCATTGGGGAACCTTGACAGATGTTTAACATGGCAAGACTATCTTAGGCAAACGGTGGCAGGTTGTGCACAAGGCTAATGAAGGAATAATTGAAAGCATATTTGAGAACCTGACGTGATAATAAATGAGAAGATGAAGGCGTATTTAGAAGTTAAAACAATATACGATTAGAAATAACTATTGACCATACATATTTGACAAACCTCCTTTAACAATTCACAAAACAGAGCCACAATTAACACCAACTTTGAAAATGAAGCTCTATTCATGTATGTTAATTTATACAGGAATAAAACGGTAGAGAAAAATTAAATGAACTACACAAATGTAAACATAATCACTTGCAGAATTTGCAAAGCCTCACCATTAATTGACCTAAAATAAGCCAAAACTAGAGAAAGCAACTCTAAATTGCACAAATAATACGCAAATTTGCAAAATTTAACTAGATTTCACAACTTAATCCATAATAGCAAAACCCTCTGTAGATTAGGTTACAATGCTAAGCTTCCAGATTCCCTCAGCTAGATTATATGTTTCTTGCTTTAAGTTGTTTATTGGAAAATCCACATTATTGATTCAACTAGTGGACTATTTTATAAAATCACCAATCCAAACCAATGTTGGAAATAAATGGGGCTCATAAATATTGCAGCTAGGGTCAACAAATCAGAAAATCAAGAAAAAATCAGAACAGTGTAGTTAAAAATCAGTATGCAGGATGAACAGATTGTTATAGCACTGCAAAGACAATGTAGGAATTAATAAAGTTTGAGCATTTAAGTTGGTTTTGCAAATAGAAGTTTGACTGCGAATGATGTGAAGGTTGATGAAGCACTTTTCATGAAACAAGGGAAAATACTTATTAATTTGACTGGTGAAGAAAAGAAGAAATGGAAATTGCGTTTTAAAGTGAATTCTGACTATGTTTCCAACCACAAAAATACTGCAATTTACACTGACTTAGGGCTTCAGCCTTCTACCTCTCTATCACTTGAAAGTAGCCCCAATAAAAGTCAGGCAGAGAGCCTAAATGATTTGAGTCCTTTATCTATAATTTAGATCATGACATCATATCAAATAGCTAGTGATTTTATTCTTTCACCTCTTCTGAAAGGTATTTTGGAGTTGTCGGCGCAAAAGAATGAACCATATAAAATTGACAGTACAAGCACGACAGCGAAAACACAGCTGAAGGAAGAGCCTATACTAAATTGTTGTGTTTCTAAGTTTAGGAATGAAAATCAAATGCAAAAGCCAACGAAATATACACACAGTGAAATTTCTCAAGGTGATACGTCAAGAAAGTGAAGAATGACGCTGAGAAAAATAGAAGAATGGCTAAAGATTTAGATTCTATTCCATCAAATATTTCATCAAAACCTTTGTTTAAAGGGCCATTCGAAGATAACAGACAAACAATAAGTGCTTCTAACAAAGGAAAAAAAATATTACAAAGGGAATAGGTTTAAGAACAGAGGAATCCAACAGTTTAGCAAAGGATGGTGATGCTTTTTTATTGAAAGTTGGACAAAAGGAAGCAGATATTTATGGAAATACAAGAAACTCATCATGCTGTCATAGCATTTTGGTTTACACTTCATAGAATATTTCGTATGACAGCATTTGGACTGAACCGGGGAGTTTTCCTATGGAAAAAGTGAATTAACATACTAGAACACCGAAGAAAAAGACTTAATCCATGTCAAAGCCAAGCCTAATTAGTTGAGAACCTGTCTTTGCAAAATATGTTAGTATTACAGCTTTTCAATGACTTAACAAGTCCAACTGGTATAAAATTCATCTTCTAATGTTATCTGATATTTTTCTTTCAACATATTTTAGTGCCACAGTTTTGTTGAAATAGGGTTCAAAACACAGGTCTGACAGGTCCATATTTGAGTACAAAGTGTTTCAATTGAAAAAGAGCTCAAAACGCCATGAGGGAAGATTTGATTGGAAGTTCCATTTTTTTTTAAGTTCATTTTTCCTAAAATCTCATGATCATTCCACAATCTGTGTCATCTTTTTAACAATGGATGTCATTTTTTTTTTTAAATGGACCAAAATCTATGGGACAAAAGTTTCCAATGATGATGTGAAACTGCAACTTCCCACAAATCTTTTGCTGAATAATGGATTATCTATGGGAACAAAGTTCATGGACAAGATTTCAGCAATAAGGCGAAACCGTAACTTCCCACAAAGCTTTTGCTAAATAATGGATTAAAATCTATGGGACAAAAGTTCATGGACAATTAGAATCATTTGCTTTCATGGGTGAATGATCAATCACACACAACTAAAGTCTATAAGTGGATATGGGTCTACGAGGTTAACCAGCACGAGAAAATCACTAGATTTTGGAGTTAGAAAATCAAGAAATTATAACTGAGAAGAATCAAGAAAGTTGTTGCAAGTAAATCCTGCTTCTGTGAGAGCATATATATATCCTACTGTTGTATATAGATTCAACTGAGATTTAAGCTCTGCTTTGGATTTGGCTTTTCAATTAAAATATTTTTATGAGTCTTTGATTTTATTTTTCAATAAAATATTATTATTGATAATTATTGTAAACAATAATAAAAAAAATGATAATATGATTTTTTTCCATTTTTTTTTTGGAGAATATTTTCTCATGAAAGTAATAAATATCAAGAAATAATCAAAATTCTCTACATTAAAATGCCCATAGGCCCTAAGTGTTTGAGCCTTGCTTTGATACCATATGTAACAACCCAAAATAAATATAAAATTAATTTTCTAATTAAAATCAGAATCAACAAATAAGTACATACCTATATTCCCTGTGATTGATGTCTGCCACATGACAACACGGTTTTGGGGACAACTCTCCACCCAACCGTAGGCTCAATTGTGCAAGGATTTGCTACAACTGGCCACCCTCGAGCCCTCAATCAACATACCACTTCCAGTGACCCCTAAGTCTTAGAACACCATTCTCCCAAGAGAATGAAAGATAAAACTTCGGAAAGATGGAATGGAGGCATGCCTCTCATCTCCCTCCCATCTATTAAATAGAACAATATTGAAAGGGAAACCACATGCACACACCCATGTGTCTACATGCAACTTTCTTTTTGATTTTTAGTTTTCTTGTTTTATTTCCTTCTTTTTGATAGTTTCCTTTTCTTATTTATTCTTATCTAGAGCTTTAGTATGGTTATTGCCATTTTTATTTTATTATTTTTTGTATATATATTTTAATCTTATTTATTATTTTAACATTTATGATTATATTTTTATTATTATTAGTGATTTATTTATTATTATTTATTATTTATATTATTAATTATTATTTTTATATTATTTAATATTTTTTTATTTAATAATATTTTTATATTATTATATTATTATTTTTATTATTTATTCTTTTATTTATTAGGGGAGGGATATTACACTCATTGACCTCTTTACTACTCGAGTCTCTTGAGGTCCTCCATGGGTCGTACCTCAGGGCTATTGGTTGGTATTCTTTGATTTGGGCGAGCTCCCTTCCTTTGGGTAAACACCACTTCCACATTTCCAATGTCATGAGAAAATATGTGATTATAAAGTTGGTGCTTCTTTTGTATCACAAGCTTCAAAGAGTTCGTTGAGTAGGAAGGAAGACCAGTTGAGCAACATCCCTTCACAACAGTGTTCTGCAACCGAAATGGCATCCAAAGTACACTCATTTCTAGCAAAGTGTCTAATCATCTTCCCTGCTATGATATAACAGGAAACTTTAATCTCTTCCTTGTTGATTAGGTCAATCTTGGTGCCTTTTCCTTCACTTTTGGTTTTATACTTTTCATAGTAGTCCTTTTCACCTTCTTTCTTTACCCATTTTGTTCCTTCCTGCAATGCGAAAGAAACTGCATTCCTTGTCGTCGAGAGTCGTGTTAAACAATAGATGTCATCCACATGAATTGGGTATTCTTTATCTAGCCACAGTGATCTACCATGAATCCTGCTTGCAAGGAGCTTGGTACATTGCATTGCAATCAATTGTGTACTGAAAATTGGTAAAATTCTGAGGTTGATCAATGTCAATCACTAGAGGCCCTTGAATGTTCCCTTAACTTTTTTGGTCATGGTACCATCCCCTTGGGAGCCTCGTTTTTGTAGAATTCTCATCTTAAGGGTGGGAATTGGAAATAGTTAAAAATATCATTGTCCACTACCATCACCTTATCATACTTGCCATATAGAGTTTCGAGAACTGCAATTCGTTCATCCAATTTATCCTTCGAGACTGATATAATGGCCTTTGTCACCTTGCTACACCTCTGCTAAATTGTGGTTACTAGAGGTCGATGATTACTACATGTCTCCTGCTTCTGGTGCTGAGACTGAATTTCAAACTTTTCTACCACTTGCATTTGAAAATCTAGAACTTCCTGTGTAGCCATGCAGATTAAGTAGAGTAGCTTTGACATGACATTTATGACTAGACTTGCTAACTAATTGTTACAATAAATTTCCATATGCAAACTCAATCATGTTACTCCACTGTTGGCCAACTTGGACCTGACTCAGATGACATAGCACGAGAAAGGACAAAGTGGGGCAATGGGTAATAAAGTTTCCATAAAGGAAGACACTTATTAGTTAATTTCTTCCCGAATGGGAAAAGATCCTACAGAAATCTGTCTGACAGGTGTATTATTGCCTACCTATTTTGGAAAAGACTCAGAGTACGATGGATAAGACTCATAAAATGTGTGACCACCTACCCCAATGACAAGTCGGTTGCGATGTCACGGAATTGATGCTACCACATAACTAACATGCACTATTTATTTGTTGGAAAAAGAAATGGAAATGCAACGGACTATGCAATGAACTAAGTATTATTAACTCTAAACCTACCCGTGGGCCCATTTTTGAGATCCCTTCAATTTGGTGACATGAATTTGGACTTGTGGAAAGGTTTTAGGTTTGCGCCATTCACACATCCTAGTGACAATAATCCATCTAATTGTGCTAACTTCACCACACCAGACTCTTTGATCGTCACAACTATGAATGGCCCCAACCAATGCATCTATAACTTGCATGGGAATTTATGAAATTTGATGTCATATAATAAAATGTGATCTCCCATTGTGAAAGCCTTCTTCTTCATGCACCCGTCATGCCAAGCTTTTTCTCTTTTTTGTTTTACTGATTGGTGGAATTCAGCTAAAAATCATGATTCATCTAACTCCATTATTCCTATAACCTCTCTTTTAAGGATGTTTCATTTGTAATTTTGGTATCCTGGGAAGTGAAGATACTTGGTACAATGAATGTCATTGGTACTACTACTTCTCATTCATATAACAATTGGAACATTATTTGTTTGTGTGATCGCTTTACCATTTTTTTGTATACACACAACGTGGCTGGCACTTGCTCTTCCCAGTCATCTCGATTTTCTGAAACAATCTTTGTTAGGCCCTTCTCAAGTATCTTGTTAAAAATCTCAACTGTTCCATTATCCTAAGAATGGTAAGGTCTTCTCTCATGATGTTGGTGTTGTCCAAGCAATGCTCTCTGCTGACAAAGATGACCCCTCTAGCCTAATGAGTGGGACTAGTAACCTACGTGACAATCTACTAGACACTTTCCTAAGTTACAATCAAAATAGAAGAAGAGGAAGATGGCCTGCCTTGTTCTGATGCTACAATATCCTCCTTTGTTGAAGACCTCGAATCGCTTGTGCCATTGTCCTATTGCTCACAACATTTAAACTCTTGCATAAGAGATTAAGACACAACAAAGCATGCAAGTACAAATAACATAATCGAAAGTAACGTACTTAACAGATCAAGGAGCATTAAGATAAATGATGCATTAACATACACATTTATGGAAAATGAACCATTAGCTTTATATATTAATATAATAAAGGAGAAAGAATAAAACCAAGCCTTGATGTCAATAACTCTCCTTGAGTGAATGTCCAAGTCCAAGCTTAAGCTCTCCAAGCACTCCTTCTCCAAGCCAAATGAGTAGCATGTAGGCACAATCTCAACATTAGGGTGAAAATAACCAAAGACCAACCATTTTAGAGTGGGAGAGGATGAATATATAGGTAGGGAAAGGGAGTTAGGATCTCTCTAAAGAGAGGAGAATGCCCTCATATCAAGGATGTAGCTCATAGGGGTAAGACCAAAAGGCCAAGTTGATAGAACTCAACCTCATCCATGTCGAAAAACCTCCAACTCGTCATTTTGTAAGGCTTTAGATCATGAAGCTTCTTGTCCTATTTGGTAAAATTTTATTTTAGGGATCATTTCTGGTATCCAAGCCAAAAGAGCGATGGCATCACGAGGCTAGTATAGTGTAACTAGCGACCATAGCAGTTTTCAGTGTCAGGGGGGAAATGATGCCAAAATTAGGGTTTTAGAGCCATTTCCTTCAGGGGAAGCGGAAGGAATTTTTCCATCATTGTTTTAGGGAGGATCTGTGCTGCATATCTAGATGAGTACACTACATGATGGTCATGTTTTAGGCACTTCGGGGTATGTCATAGGGAAGTGTGGGAGGTGTGAAAAAATACTGTGTAACAGATGCCCCCTAAAGCATGAAGTTATAACAGGGAGTGATGGCTGAGATGTTTTACGACTCTTGCAAGGATGAGAACAAACACTGTTAGGAGACTTGCAAATCAAGGACGCATATACATATACATATATGATATCAAAACATGAATCCATGGTATGGACACAACCATCCGGATAATAAGGACTATGTGAAAGGATCTATAGTATGGGCGCAACCATCAAAATGAAAAGGATCATCTGTAAATCTATGATCCAAGGTATGGATGCAACCATCCAAGATAGAAGGATCACCATAAATGTAAAGTCCCACACTATGGTCACAACCATCCGTATAGCAGAAACATGTCTACAATCACGAATAATACATAACTCCATGTACCCTGATTTATATCAGAAAAGACTTAGGGTCTTGCACTCCATCCCAACCCGATCAAAGTACAATTTCTAACATGCGAATGAATGTGTCAAACTCGAACATGCTAGAAAACCACCTGATTACTGGCCAATGATGTGGACCGTTAACAGGCATAAGAGAAACCACTAGTAATGACAATTGTTCTCAAGGTATGACAGTACACTCCATGAATGTGAAAATGAAGTTGAAGTTGAACACTTGCGGAATAATCCGATCGAAGGCCAATCATGAAAACCTGTCATTGAATGTGAAGAAATTGCCATTAAGGCATGCAATCTCTAAGGTATTGAAAGGGAGTCTCTAAGTCATCTTCCTGGATAATGAGCTAAAGTCAACAGGAATTGACTTGTTGAAGGAGGGCCATGATGATTCCCCCATCATCGACACAAAACAAGGAATAAAGTGGAATGAAATGAATAAGATCCAACATTGTAGCAAAGGGTTAGACAATGTATAGGTAATGAATTACATATAGGACTTCTCTTGAACATCAACGACACAACTACAGAGTGTGGCAACATTTGAATCAACATAATACCAGGGGTCACGATGAAATGGAATAGTCAGATGAGAGGCAAAATGGATAACCCAAACCCGAAAAGACAAGTGACTAATTGAGGAAATCCCAAACCTGACACGAGAAGTAGAAGAGTGTCATGCTCAAGAGGGACATGTTGCCTATACAAAGGATGTTTCACTTTAATTTTCCCCCACTATTTCTAGTGAGTACCCCAATTATTTTTTATCACAATATTGAACGTGATATCATATGCTTTTCATATAAGTTCATTCTTCGAATGAATCGATCCTAGTAAGTTTTACGAGTCCTAGGAAGGAGAAACTCAGTCTCATCATGGTGATCAGTCATTCATTGTCAAAAAAATTAATGAGTCTAACAGAAGAATAAATCGGTATCTTTTTCATATTTAGAGAGTTTGAAAAAGAGGTAAAAAAGAAAACTCCAGCATGTCCCTTTTCGTAATTTGCCCCATGAACCTGAAAAGGTAGAAAACAATATTCAAGAGAACCTCTTGACCATGTCGACCAAGCTGTACCTTTTTCGTAAATAGTCAATCTCAACCCAAAAAAGGAGTAAATGTATATTGAGATGACATGAATTCATTTAATTTAACGAGTTTGAAAATACAATTACTCGACTATCTTTACATATTTCGAGAGTCAGAAAAGAGCTTAACGATTACTCTAGGGGGTTCCTTTTTCGTTTATTTTTAACGAGTCCAAAAAAGAGAAAATAAAAATCATTGAATCAATCAAGAATAATCATTGTATCCACCAAAAAGTACCTGTAACTACAAAAATATAACCACACATCATTGATATTGAGGAAAATAATAAAATATTAATAAAGTATTAGAAAAAATGAGTTTAAAACATATAAATAGACTACAAGTAAAATTTTTTTTACCATTTCACTTGGAGTAAATTTGAGAGTTCCTTTTTACCCCATTTTCTTTGATTTTTCCAGTGTACAATGTGGGATATCCAGGGCATAATTTCTTGAACCGTCAGTTGTAGCTAAGAGCAATGCCTTTTCTCTTGCATTTTATTGTGTTTTCATGCGTTTTCATCAAATTTTTTCTTTCCAGAGGGAAGGATTTTATTTTTTAATAGCAGGGGTAATCATCGCGACTTTTCTCATTGGACCTGCGATGGTCACCCTTGAGCTGAAAGGCCCTCGTGATGACATCATGAGTTTAATAAAAACATTTGCGATCACTGTGGGGCGGAAATTTTGAACAAAAATCTCCCTCTTAGGGAAAATTTCTGAGTTGTAATCCATGGAAAAGCATTTAATTTAGGTTTAATCATTGTTTTGTAGGAGATTTTGGCACCACGGTCCTTGAATAGAAGGAAAGAGGCCATGAGATAGAAGACCACCAGGCAGCCCAAGACCCAGAATGTGTGAATGCTTTGAGGAACCGTGGGCTACTGAAATTGTTCTGAACTATAAGACTCAGAGCCCAAAATGAGCTGCTGCACTACTTGATCAGTTTTACAAATTACGTAAATGTCTATCAAGAACATAATTTTCTAATGCATTTGTTAATGTATTCAAATTATTTGGAGTGTGTTGATATGTGATAAAATCAAAGTTTATTTAGATTATTTCTTACTGAATAATGATTATTCAATTGTAACACAACGAATTTTGAATCTAATTATACAAGTAAATTTCTAATGCCAAGAGCAATTGCTTCTGACAATAGTTCAATGACTGCACTGTATTCAGAAATATTATAAGTTGTCCATCCCAGGAAAATACCTTGTAAATTGACCAACTCGCCATCAGGGGCAAAGAGTTCCCAAGCTATGGAAGACAAGTCCTATGTGCTATGAAAAGAACCATCAACAAAACCAACATAATGGTTTGACAACATCTGCAAAATGAGTGGAACACAAGGTAAGCAGAAAAAACATGTCTACAAGGAAAACAATCACACCAAAAAATCAAAAACTGCAAACCATTGAATTCACACACTAATGTACAGAAGTAATTACACGAAACTCATGCATAATGCTTTTTCATATACAACCTGTTGTGGGGCTGTGACAATGCATGTCCTTCGTAATCAACTAGGTCATAGGCGCCTTTTTTTAAGACACATTTTACAATATATGGCCCATGCCACATAGGTTCAAACTTTCCAGCTCCTAGTTTATCGTTAGCCTAATCGTATAGGAGGACCAATTTACCTTCAGAAAAAATGTGTGGAGAAACTGTTTGATCGAAATAATCTTTACCACGATTCTTTTGGGCTTTGATCACCATTGAAACAATACGATATGTCTCATCAAGCATCTCAAGGTAAAGTAACCACTCCTATTTAGGTGAGGTATTAGGAAGTAGTTCAATATATAATTTCAATGTAGGGTTTTCACACTCAATTAGGAGTGTCGCCTCTAAACCATAAACCAACTGGAACAGAGTAAATCCAGTGGTTGTCTTAGCCGATGTCTGGTAATCCCAAAGATCCGAGAATAGCATAAGGTGTCAATCCTTTCTATGCTTCCTAATGGTTCGTTGGAGCATAGTAATCATAACTTTGTTAATTGCTTCAACCTCACCTTTGGCCTATGGATATTAAGGAGTTGAATTATCATTACAAAGACCCAACTGAGAAGTTAGATTTGACATCATGTACTAACAAAAATGTGATCCATCGTTAGTGATAATTGCTTGAGGGACACCAAAACAGGCTATGACATGGTCAACATTATATGTGTTCATCGGCTTGGCCCATTTAGTGAAGTAGTCAATGACAATGATGATATATCCATATCCCCCAACCGAGTGAGGGTTACATGTCATGAAATCAATGCCCCATTTAGAAAAGGGGCCAATGTTAACGACTGGGTGTAAGGGTGTTGGCAGGGCTTGCTGCTTGTGGTTAAAAATATGACATTCATGGAACTTATGAACAGGAGAATACAATCCTTGAAAATGGAAAGCCATAAATAACAGGTGCGGAGGATTTTCTGAGCAGTGAAGTAGCCTGACATGTGACCACAACATGCCCCAAAGTGGCAGTCATTCAAGACTAGTTCAACCTCTTCAAATGTTAGAAATCTATGAAGAACAACGTCAACACCAACCTGGTATAATGTATCACCAAGAATCCGATAAGGTGGAGATTGATGCCGAATGTGGCATCATTCAGAACGAGACAACTTAGATTGGAAGGTTTGGGTCTGAAGATAAACGATGTTATCTCCATACCACGGGTTGAGAGTGCTGATGAGAAACAAAGTTTCATCATGAATATGCTCAATAAAATTGGTGGAAGTGTTTGCAGAAGGAAGGACACAAATCAATTCTACAAAAACAAGTGATTTCTTTGATTTGGCGGAAGTAAACTTCAAATCAAACTCTTGCAGGATAAAAATCCATTTAGATTATTTTACCCCAATAAATTGATGAGTCAAAATGTAAGTCATGGGGTTTCAGTTAGAAATCACCATGGTCTTCCGTAGAAGAATATAATGATGAAATATTTGAACATCATGGACTTCTGCCAAGGCAATTTTCTTGACATGAGCATATCTAGTTTCAGTGTCAATTAGATTTCCACTTAAATAATAAACCACATGTTCATTACCATTATCTTCATCCTGAACTAATATTGTAGCAATGGTATTGTCAGTTGCAGCCAAGTAGAGGAAATAGCCACGGCGATATTCAGGGGGATGCAATAAAGGAGCACTGATGAGCGTGTTATTTAGGGTATCGAAGGATTGTTGCGAAATATCATCCCAAATAAATAGGATCCCCTTTTTCAAAAAGTGAGTAAATCCCTTGGTGAGTTCGGAGTAGATAGGGACAAAATGACAAAGAAAATTAGCCTTTCCTTGCAAACTTTGCAATTGATGCAGTGAGGTAGTAGGGGGTAAGTTTACAATAGCCTCAACTTTCAGAGGATCCATTTGAATACCTTCTTGGGACACAACAAAACCTAAGATTTGACTAGATTCCATGCAGAAGATACATTTATGTGGATTAAGATGAATATTATGGTGTCGACAGTGTAGAAAGATGGCCCGAAGGTGGTTTGGATGGTCACGACACTTAGCAGAATGACCTAGTAAGTCATCTAAATAAAGTTGAACAATGTGTCAAATATCATGAAAATCATATGACATTTTTCTTTGAAAAGGTAGCACCAACATTGTTTAAGCTGAAAGGGAGCTTCTTATAGGCAAAAGTGCCCCATGGACAGATGAAGGTTGTCTTGTGTTGTTTAACAGATGATATGTTGATCTGGTTGTAACAAAAAAACCATCCATAAAAGAGAAAATCTCACTCCTAGCACACTCATCAATGATTTGATCAATAAATGGAGTAGGATAGTTATCTTTTGGGCATGCGCGATTGAGTCGTGATAATCAACACAAACTCGGATCGTGCCCTACTTTTTAGTAATAGGTACAATTTTAGAAACCTAGTATGTCAATGGGATAGGATAGATGAAACCAACTTTTAAAATATTTTCAACTTCTACCTTAATAGTAGCAGCCTTATTAGGATGCATGAGATGAAGTTGTTGACAAATAGGATTTGCATCAGGATACGTGGGTATTTCATGAACCAGAATAGTTGGATTAATACCAGGCATTTCCTCGTAGGACCAAGTGAAGACATCGCAAAATTCTTTGAAAAGATCAATGTAAACCCTAATCTCATCGAGAGAACAGGAAACCCCAATATGAATGTTCTCAACAATCCCAGGTTTGATGGAAATGTCGAGAGGCATCGTTGTAGTATAATTTCCCATATTACCTTCAGACAAGACTTCATGCACCAAAACAAGTGTTTCAAGTAGATGCGCCGAGTTATGAGAAATGAAAGGTTCAAGAAACAATGGAATCTCACTTAGGCTTGGAAGAAATGAAGAAAAATGATGAATATCATTCCAAGGAGTTTTGTTAAGAGACATAACCTCAACAATACTCTTGTCGATGGGGAATGTCTCGTTCAAAGGATCCAGGAATCCAAAGAACCAAGCCAAGGAGATTGCACATAAGTATACAGGTTCATACTGAAAACAACATGATTTTCTGAAGTAGCCGTTGAATCCAAGACAATTTCATTATAAGCTTGCTCTAATGGACTTAGTGACATGGAATCACCAAACGAATCAATCTGATCCAGAGAAGGAATAATCCAAGGATCTGCAGAGATAGAGATCATATTGATTGAGGCGACACTCATAGGTGGGAGAGAAAAAGTTCCCATTAAAGAAAAATCTTTAAAAAGACCTTCCACCACACTCTCATACGGAATTTCGGTATTTCCCACATATGGAACGTTGTCATTCAAGGCAGCGGAAGAGAAAAAAGATAATTAGTCGACGGTGACTATTTTTCCTTCATGAGGAAAATGGAGCACTTGGAACAAAGAGGAAACCACAAAAAATATGGCATGGGTCCAACTTTGCCTGAAAAGAAGGTTGTAATTGAGATTTGCGTCTACAACTTCCATTTCTAGCTCAACAGCCTTTCCTTCCAAAGTGATAGGAAAATTTGTGAGAAACCATACAGATAGGAGCCCCTGCCATCAAAGGCCTCAAAGGTGTCCAGGGACTAGTTAAGGGGTGGATAGCTAATGGATTTCCAACATTGTTGGCTTAGTGGGGCCTGACCTAGGTTCATAGTTGATTTAGCCAAACAAATCCTGGTACTACTGGCCCTTTTGGCAATATTCCACAAAGCGCAGACTGAGGTCTCACCTGAAGTAGTATGGGAGGATGCTAAAACCAAGTTTCTGCACCCTAGAGATGTTTGATGAGTTCAAGTGGTCCACAGTTCGACCCTGCATGCAAGTCACATCACACACTTTCCCTTACTTCGCAGCCTGATATACCTCCTTCGCGCAACCCTACTCGGGGGTCGAATGCTGTGCTTATGTGTTCTTACCCAAGAATTTACTGGTATTCCAATGTTAGTTAATTAACTTTGACCTACTTGAGTGCTTTAAGTATACTTAACAATATAAACCATGCATACAGGTGTGCGTAGTAAATAAACAATATATTTGCAACTCCTATCAAACATGCATTAACCCAAGAGTAGATACATAGGATTATGATAAAACTTCTCTTTATTAATTTCTTCCTCAGTTACAAACATGACTTCGCCCTATGTACTCAGCTGTAGGGGTCTGTGTACTCAGTTGTGGACTACTAGGTCCCTACGCACTCAGCTGTAGAGCCTTCTCCTACTCTATGACCCCAAAGACACACTTTACACTTACGAATCAATCACTTAGACTTGTCATTCTTCTTTACTATTCTCTATATTTTACACTTAGAGCCTCACTTTATTTATACAACATTAAAAAACTAGGGCGGACAACCATGTGACTCTATCATACTTCTGTACCCTGCGTCTGCAATTCGTGGAGCTTTACATCAAGATTGGGTCAAAATTTGGGCTTTGAGCTCGAAAACATGCCTTGGGGAGATTCCATGCCCAACAGGCCCTCACCAAAAACATCATGAGTTTCCCTTGAGTCACTCTGTCGATGCGACAATCTTTGCACGGAGTCCCTCCAATTGTTCTCGAACTGCGCAGAGGTCAGCAGCACACTGAGCTACTGCTTGCTGGATCTACTACATGCACTGTTCTGAGAACTCCATGTCTAGGGTGCTTCTCTGCATCAATGTGTGAATCCCCTATATGTTTGCGAGCTTTCCTTCGATGTCTTCCATGATGGTGAAGGCCTCATCGATCCAAGGTTGGACATGCACTTTGAGAACTACCTCCTTGTGTCGTGCCACGTCCACCTGTTCCTTCAGTGCTTTAGCCTGATGCATCCTCACGAGCCGCTGGGTGAGGACCACTATCTGCACAGTTCCTTGGACATTGTCATATTGTTGTTGGACTTCTCACATCTTTGTCTCTAAGTGCTGGATGTTGGGGTCCTCCTACAAAGTTGTGAGGACCTCAAGTGATTCTTCCAACATGCTGGTGTAGACTCGCACTATGCCTCCGATTTCCTCCAATCCTGTTGTGATAGAAATAACGCGTTGTTCTCTGACTTCTAGGGGAGTGGATGGCTGTGCCTTTAACTACAACTCGACAATCTGAAGATTCAGCTCCAGCTAAACCTTTGTCATTTCTTCCCTAGCCTCATGGACTCCTACTTCTAACCTGTGGATCCACACCTTCGCTGGTAGATCTGCTGGGATAGCCAACTCCAGGACACTTCGGCAAGCGGCACCTATTACCTACACCAGCTATTGATTTTGCGACACTAATTATTTGTGCTACAAGCTAAGTTGTTCCATGTTTATCTTCTTCTCACTAAGGACTTGGAGCGCGCGACTCTCCCTAGCATGTAGCTTTGCCATTATCCCATCTTGCAATAGATAAAATCTTTTGCGTGGAAGGGCATCTAGATTAACCTTGAGACCTTTCATCGTGCTAACCGAAAGCCTGTCATCCTCATTTGATGTCACTAGAGCTCCTTTCGAAAACACGATTGTGTTTGTCATCCATGCATGGAACATCTACTCTATTGCCGTGGATCCAACTGTGAGGTTGATTCAAATGGTACCAACCTAAGTGGGGCACACTTGTAAGTCCTTCAACTGTGCTCTAAGGACTCCCAACATAGTTTGGTTCTCCTGCATGAAATCCTACAGAGCCTCATTTGTGACATCACGCATTGTCTCATTGATGTCATGCAGATCACCCTCAGTTAGGGTGATCAGGTCAATAGACAATTTCGAAGCCTTTACCTTCTTCTGTGATCCTACTCGCTTGACTAGTTGTTGGCGCTACAACTATGTGGGCACGGTCCATGGGTCCGTGCCTCCTTCTTCTGTTTCTGCTTCCTTTGTTACCTGCCCTTGCAAAGGCATTGTTTGGCCCTCGGTGGCCTTTGCAGCTATTTCCTGTGCTGTTGTTATTGCTACGACCTTTTCCTACTCGACTAATTTCTATATTGTTTCCTTTCGTCGTTTGTCAGCCAGCTGTGCGATGCGTAGCTTGGCATCGTCTTTCTTCTTTTGTGCTGCTGACCTCTCGAGTTCTGCAATGTCTAGAGCATGCCATTACAGAGGCCATTCCTCCAAGATAGTGAAAATGGCATCATCAGTGGCTACAAAAGGTAGCTTCATCCACTGCTTCATCGGATCCTTACGCACCCTGACATAGATGTTGTGCATGTCTACCTTAAATTCTGAAAAACTCTGTAGACTATTGTAAACCATGGGTGACAACCATGGCTTACGCTTGATCCACATTTGGATGGTCATCTCCATGAGCACCCATAAGATATTGGTGTTGCATATCCTTGTAGCATCCTTAATGGCCCAGAGCGAAGCATACTTCGCGGCCTCTGGTAATTCTCTGTCAATTATGGGAATTGACTGTCCTCCGGCAATTCCCTAGCTACGAGCACTATGGACAGCAACAACCATGCATAGTAGAAGGTTTTACCCTATTCCTGGGCTTTGCGACAATTCTCTAAGAATTCCATCTAGATGAATTTAGACCAGTTAAACTGGACCCCCTCCACACATTGCTCGGCCAGTGCGACCACCAACGCAGGTACCTCGTCGGTGCGACACTTGTGCATACCTTTACCTGTGAGGATTGGGTTGCTGCGCGTACCACTTTGTCCTTGATGTTGGAGATGGCATAAACCCTCTTCTTCTTTTCCAACTTGTACTTCATCTTCATGGCCTCCATAAGGGCCAAATCACTGCCCTTTTCTTCTGATATGGTCGAGGGGTCCTTTCCTTTGTATGGAAGTTGAGAAACGTGATGAATAAGGTCTGCCATGATGGGGATGGGCTCCACTAGCCATAAATACCCATCATGCACCAGGAAAAGTAGCTGCCTGATGACAAAAATGGTTATTGGGGTGTGGTGGAAATGCGGCACCCGCAACAGGTTGAATAGCCTGGCCTTTTCCACACCACAGAACCACTTTTGCGGCTCTAATGTTGCCACCACCCCCACGGTGTTCTACTTCATGAGGTTTCTAGTCTCTAGGTGAGGGAACTTCTCATGGTTAGTGAGGTCCCAATCTTCAAATTACATGGTTGGCACATGGCCCAGGTGCATGCCTTCAAACATAATGCCATCTGGGAGGAGCGGGGTTTGGAGAGAACTCTTGGTCTTGTCAAGGTCCTTGGGAACTTTGGCCTTCCCTTTTCACAGGGGGACATAGGTAGGTAGTTTTTTCATAGAGTGCATAGGTTGAGTATCCACATCCATGCCTTCATCTTCTTCATTTGTTTATATAGTGACATATTTCCCTTTCTACTCCATTGACAATTTGCTGCGTAGCGGGTTCCACGGGGACACGCATACAGGAGCCGTTGCTTGTTTATCCTTCTTGGCTCTTGACGTGTGCAGTGAATTTAGGATCTTTGCCACAATCTCGACACCTTCTGGAACATCCTCCATAAATAGGGCATGCGTGGCCTCCTCAGCGGTCACCTCTTCTATCCCCATACCATCCTTAGTTACTGTTATTGTAGCTGTGCAACAATCTATCACTTGTGATTTTAGGGGCTGAATCAATGCTCGGCTCACAATACTCAAGGCTCTACTCAATTTCTCAATTTACAAATGACCAAGTGTTGTTTGCTAGGCAACCCTTTGTATTTTATAGTGCTTTTTGAATTCAAATTCGACCGTTCCCCCAAATTCTGATTCATTAATGCTTTCTTGGCAGCATATTTTCCCAAATCTTTCCCATAAATCACGTCTTAAATTCCTACCGCCCACTCCAATTGGCCTCAACTTGAGCATCCCATCATGAATAGTGACTTCAGTGGTCACTTTTTGGCCACCCCATGCGACATCGTAGCCCCTTGTGCGTGGTCACGGACTTTGTGACTCTTTCCTTCTATGCGCATCTCCAATATCACATAGCTCCCGGGCAGAATAGTTTATAGTCCCGTGCTCCCTTCCAACTGCTTGGAGCACTAAAACTATCCTTCCCTTGGACAGTTAGGTGGTCACACCACCCATGTAGAGTTCCATCCTATCCTC
Organism: Pinus taeda; assembly: GCA_000404065.3. Taxonomy (NCBI): domain Eukaryota; kingdom Viridiplantae; phylum Streptophyta; class Pinopsida; order Pinales; family Pinaceae; genus Pinus; species Pinus taeda. The sequence continues at coordinate 5,204 of APFE031036490.1, read as the reverse complement.
CATCATGGTTCCTGGAGAATCCCCACCGTTTATTGTTATGGTCAGCATCGCGCACACTTCACCATTTGCAATGCGCTACACTAGTCACTATGCTTAGCAACATGTGGTCCAAGCCAAGGCATCAAACTAATCAATTCATGACGATGGTTCTAAAACATGTTAGTATGATCGTACACACCTTGCATTACCATCCTAGTTTTTTCGGTGAGAAACTCTTCCTTTATCTCGTCCTCTGGCTTCTTGACTTCTGCGTCCACTAGCGCACTTTTCTTTCTTAACTACACCCTGTCTTCTTCAAGTTCTTGGAGTCTAAGGTTTCCCTGTTGGATTTCTTCCTCAAGTCCCATGCATTCCATCTCTTGCAGCTGTGTGATTTCTTCTTTTTGGGCTTTGCGAACCATCATATCTATGGGTGCTGCTATGTGCGGACTAGGCTTTGCATGCTCAATAGAGATTACAACTTCTGCTTCATACTTCAGCTTTGGAAGTGCCCGCGCGGTCTGGGCTTTGCGCATGGTTCGATAAGCCCATAGAACTACTGGTATGCGCAGGTCCTAGTCAGTCCACTTCACATGGTGTACCACGTTCAGTGCTTCACATAATTTTTCAAAGGCTACCACGTGGATAATCTTTGGCACGCTTGGTCTTATCATACTTCCTAGTCGTTGTTCACGCCATCGTCTTGCCTACTCCTACTTGTTGGTTGTGTTTCCTATTACAAGGACCATGTACATTCATGCAAGTTGCACGCCATATGCCTGTACCCATCTAGAGAGGTGGGCATGTAGGCTATTTCGTCCGTCATACCCAGTTTTCATACGCATATGAGGCTTTCCAAACCACATGAGCATCATCCTTCTGTATTCGCACCAGTCCTCAAAACTTCTTTGATTCATACCCCACTATCTTGCGAGTGTAGTGTGTAGTGTGCATTTCAGAGCATAAAAACGTTGCCGTTTCGGTACTTTTTCAAATTTGTTAAGGAAATCATCCACTTTGCTCAACCAGTCATGCATAGGCAGGACTCTTACCTCTATTTCCATGTAGCGTAGTGACCTTATCATCATGTTACAGTTGAGCGTGGTTATGTTGTGCAACCGATTTTTCCATCTTTCTATTTCCTCATCTGAATCTGAGGTGCAGGAGCTTTTGTGCTCCCACGAGAGTCTGCCATCCACTATTGGATTCACCTAGTCCTTATCTGTTAAGATTGAAAACTAGGGCCAAACACCATGTGGGTCATCTTATTAATGGAAGTTGATATTTTTATTAGATTCCTCTTATCGAGAGGTGTAGGATTGATCTAAAGATCATATGATTTCGATAATTATTCATGGAGATATGAATTTATTTATGTTACAGGACAATTTGTCAAGGTCGACCAGCAACCAAATAAACGCCACTTGTGCTCAACGTTTTAGTATAAATAGAGGTGGAGTACAAGTCATTTCAACACACTTGGGATCTCTTCCTCTCTACTTGTCTTTAGGTTTTAGTAGGAGGAGAGATCCTAAGCGATAACACTACCCTAATCTAGAGGGCAGAAGCTGGAATTGTTGGAATTACTGAGAACATCTGGAATAAACGGAACTGCCAAGAACTGTCGGGAACTGCTGGAAACTGCTGGCAATAGCCGAGAAATGCCAGAACAACTGGGAACTACCAAAATAGTAGGAACTTCCAAAACTATCAGGAACAATCAAAACTACCTGAATTGTCGAAACTGCCGAAACTACCAGAAACTGCTCAAAACTTCCCAAAACTACCGGCAACAGCTGGAATAGTAGGGAATTGCCAGAACTGCCAGAAATGGTGGAACTAGCGAAACTATTGGAAACTGGTGGAACTAGTGGAACTGTTAGGAACTGGCAGAACTGGCGGAATTGGCGGAACTGTCAGAACAGCTAGAACAACCAGAACAACTGGAACTATCGAGAACTTCCGAAACTGTCGAGAACAACAGGAACTGCCTGAACTATCAAAACTGCCAGGAACTGTCAGAGCATCTATCT